>CATIWF010095624.1:0-28837 GCA_949630135.1 Balakata baccata
TATTTCTTTATGTTTACTTTAAGTCATCATGGCCATGATGCGAAGTTGTTTACAAGAACAAATTTTAAATCCCTCATGCATTGTAATATTTCTCTATATAATTAGGAAGGGTCTCCTAATTATATGGTGAGGTATTACAAATTATTCCTTTCAAAGTTAGCGAAAACGGAATTTCTTTTAAATACAATTATAAAAAATTAAGTTTTCAATTTATTAAAAAACCAAAAAATAGAAGTTTAAATCTTTGGAAGGCATGTTCCATCCACAAAAATACTATTAATGTTTTAATTAAAGGAAAAAGTTTTCATCTTGATAATCTTAAGAAAATTGCCTCTTTTAAACGTTTAGAAAACCAATTAGATTAAAGGCAAAATTTCAAAATTACAAAGTCTTTTTGAAAAAAAAATTTGTTTAAATTTTCCGAATGCTTTTTGGTAACGAAAACAATATATTACTGATCTTCCTTATGAAAAAGATTTTGATGAAAGACAAATTCTAACAAAGGCTCGACATATTCAGATGAATGCTGAATTAGAGGAATACTGTAGAAAAGAAATTCAGGATCTAGAACAAAAAGGTATGATTTCTAAATTTAGGTCTCCCTAGAGTTGTGCTGTCTTTTATGTCAACAAAAATTATGAAATACAAAGAGGTACTCCTAGGCTTGTTATTAATTATAAGCCTTTAAATTCTGCTTTAAAATAAATCAAATACGCAATTCTTAATGAAAATGATGTATTACAAAAACTCCATTTTGCCTCAATTTTCTCAAAATTCGATATGAAATCAGATTTTTGGCAAATTCAAATTTCAAAAAATCATCGCTACAAAATTGCTTTCACGGTCCCTTTTGGGCAATATGAATAGAATGTGATGCCTTTTAGTTTAAAAAATGCCCATCAGAATTTCAAAGAATTATGAATGACATCTTCAATAAATATTCCAAATTTTGTATTGTTTATATTGATGATGTTTTAATATTCTCTGCTTCTTTAGATGAACACTTTAGGCACCTCAAAACCTTTTTCTATGTTACAAAGAAAAATGGTTTAGTAGTTTCTAAATAAAAAATGTCACTTTTTCAAACAAAAATTCATTTTTTGGGTCATTATATACTACAAGGATTAATAAACCCTATTGAGAGATCTCTTCAGTTTGCTAATAAATTCCTTAATAAAATTTTTGATAAAACACAATTACAAAGATTTTTAGGAAGCCTTAATTATGTTTTAGATTTCCGTCCAACTATCAATAGATTAGCTAAACCTCTTCATAATAGGCTTAAAAAAAATCATATTCTATGGTCTGATGAACATACAAATATTGTTCATACTATTAAAAAACATGTATTAGATATTCCATATTTACACATTGCAGATTATAGTCTTCAAAAAATTGTTGAAATTGATGCTTCTGATATAGGATACGGTGGTATTCTTAAACAAAAGCAAGAGGGGAAAGAGTGCATTGTGTAATATACTTCTGCACACTGGAATGATATCCAGAAAAATTATTCTACTATTAAAATATAAATTTTGAGTATTGTTCTATGCATTCAAAAATTCTAAAGTGATTTATTAAATCAAAAATTTCTTCTTAGAATTGATTTCAAAAGTTCAAAAAATGTTTTACAAAAAGATGTTCAAAATCTTGCATCCAAACAAATTTTTACACGATGGCAAGCTATATTAAGTATTTTTTATTTTGATATTGAATACATAAAAGGAGATACAAATTCCATTCTAGATTTCCTAACTAGAGAATTTCTACATTCTAGAAACGATGCCTAGAAAGGCAAAAAATAAAGGAAAAGAAATACCCAAAAATTCTCCAGAAGACAAATCCTTCTTTGATGCCTTGATAGACGAAGAAGTACAAGATACCGCTTTTTTCAAAAACTCCCAAACAAAAATCTCAGCCTTTGCTTCTACCCAGAAAATTCCTGATGAATTCCTTAAACTAGATCCCAAAAATACTAAACTATTTCAATACCTTACAGAAATCCATAGTCATTCCGGAAACAACTTTGGGAGTCTATTCAGCCAAGAATGATCTCTAAACAAGAGGACAAAGTAAGTTCCTTTCAATTGATTCCCTCTTAGGTAAATTCATTATGCCCACTTTCAAAATCTGTGAAAGAAGATTATTTAAAAATACTTTCACAAAAACAAGTTTCAAATTCCCAAATAATTGTCTCAAAAATCCCAAAGTCCTTATGATTTTATTCTAAAAGATATTTTTCTAAATATTATAAATATAGAAAAGGGTTTTCATGAATCAAATCCCTTTGATACCTTAGAAAAATCATTTGGAAAAAGATGGTTTTATAAACCAACTGATTTAACGAAAACTCCAATCTTTTATCAAAGAATTTTAGAAATAATAGAATTTGCTGCTTTCAAAATTTCTTTTATAATGAACAGCAGATTGATCCCGCATATTCCACTTGTAAAATTCACAAGGTTATTGCTCCAGGAGATTGGAAATTTGAACTTTCTTAACCTCTCTATTTTCCACAAGCCTTTAAAAATTTGCCCTTTTTTGATACCATGTATAATTACTGGGATTACCAGCAAGCTTGGTTTAATGCTTTTACAATTCCAAATACCAAAAAATCTCATACTTGATTATTCTATTTTAATACCACTTGTAAGCCCTCCTATTTTCCTTCATGGTGGCCCATGTGGTGGGATAAATTTGGCACAAATCTCGAATTCCTAAAAATACGACCTTATATTCTCAAATCCTTTAACCTATTCAAAACTCATTATACATAAAGTCCAGAAGAAAAAAGACTTTTAGCCCTTTGCCTTTTTCATTCAAGATTCTATTTGCCTTGGGTTTTTGCTTGGACCTTAAATTATTTTGAACATCCAATTGCCATAATCAGAATGAGATTCAAGATCATATGGTGGGACAAATTCAAAATTCTACAAAGCTCAAATCCCAATGAAGTTTTAATTTGGATTCATGAGCAAAAGAAGATTACTTTTCAGCAAATTCCTTTTCAGTCAAAAGAACAAACTCAATTCTTTGCTCAGAAATCCCAAATGGCTGCTCAATTGGCTGAGGCAAAAACTCCTGAAGAAATGCAAGCTATTCTTCAAAAATTTGCACTAAGTTCTTCATCATCCAAGACCTTATCAAATTCAAAACCAGCTATTAATCTGGATAATGATGACGATCTTCATTTTTGTCATACTGATTTCTTTAGCAATAGTGGATATTAAAAAAAAAGAGGAAAAAAATTAAAATTCCCAGTAGAGAAGTTAAATCTACTACAAAAATAGCAGTTAATAATAAAAAATACCCGGTAGAAAAGTTAAATCTACTATAGCAACGCTGTTCAAAATTCTAAAAATACCCATGGATACTATTCAAGTTGACTATTTTGCCCTCAAGTTGCTTATATAAGGAGGACTCCTCACATTGATGAGGCATCCAAGCATTTAGAAAGATTGTTCTCTCTCTCTCTAGGAAGCTCTCTCTCTCTAAAAATTCTTCTCTCTTCCTTATAAGCATAAACACCAAAACTCGTAAATACCTTTTTCTCATACCTTACATTGGTTGTTGTATCTCGGTTTTCCAAATACTAAATAAGATTTTATGCTTTTGTAATTTAAATTCCATACTAGTTAAATAAAAATTCTATCTTTAATAATTTTCTATTCTATAGCTGGCTCTGTCGCCTAATTTATTTTCTGTATTTATTTATTTATTTAAAGTGGTATCTTGTAAAAGTATGTTCAGATCTAATCTGATGATAGAAGGGATACACTTAAATTTCTGCATTGATTTCTTTTAATTTTCTTGCACATTTAATTTAAATTTCTGTTATTATATTTCGGCACATTTATTTCTCCTAAGATCTTTGGGTGTCTTGGTGTATATATATATATATTAATGATTTATTATAACTTTTAGATAAAAAAATTATGATTTGTAATATTTTATTTTGATTTACGGTAGGATAAAGTCATGAACTATAAAAATTTATTTTAATTTATGTTAACTAATTTTAATTTGGAATAATTGATAAAGTTATGATAATTAGTTTTAATTTATACAAATTTATAAAGTTGTGATAATTGATTTCAATTTATGATAATTCATAAAATTATGGTAATTAAATTTAATTTGTAATAATTATAGTAGCTAATGAAATAATGATTATATCAATTTATCATAATTTTTGCTATTTTATCTTAATTTATAGTTATATTATTTAATTATACCTTTAACTTATATATTATGTTTGATAAAGTTATGATAATTAATTTTATTATAATTAATAAAGTTATGGTATTTGGTTCTAATAATAATAATAATAATAATAATAATAATAATAATTTATGTAAATTTAATTAATTAGTTAACAAAACCGATTAAACCGAACTAAATCGAACCAAAATATTTCGGTTTGGTTCGGTTTTAAATATTAATTGGTTTTGTTTGGTTTTTATAAATTACAATCGGTTCAGTTTTTCTAAATTTGGTTCAGTTCAAAACCGAATCAATGCGCACCCCTACGCATGACCACAGTTATAGCACCTTATCCATGTGTTTCGCTCTACTAATTCTCTAACCAGAAAATCATTATCGGCCCTAAGTTGTCTATTTTAAGTCCCACATTAGTGGGAGTAAGAAAATTAATTGAATTTATATTGGATTGGATAATCCTCGACCCTTGAGTTAGCTTTTGGGAAGAGTTAGTTCTAAATCCATTATCTACCGAATTTTACATGGTATTAGAGCCTTGGTCTAACAACAATACTATCTACAATACTTTCACGCTCCAGGTGACCCCCTACTGTGTTGTACCCCCATTGTGGGCCTAAGCGTGAGAGGGGAATATTGAAGTCCCATATCGGTGGGAGTAAGAAAATTGATTGAATTTATATTGGATTGGACAATTTTCTACCCTTGAGCTAATTTTTGGGAAGAGTTAGGTATAAAGCCATTATCTACAGAATTTTACACTTTCACTGCAACTATACCCTACATGCCACTGCATCTTGCACTGAAAACAAAAGTACTTTTTGCAATTTGGGAACTTGGTTTTCTACACTATTCTATTCCTATTACTGCACTCATTCAACACCAAAACAGAGCAATTTTGATATGGGTAGTAGCACCTTCGTAACCTGAAACAGCCGGCTCCACTAGAAGATCACACCATCTTTCGAAAATTGGATTTGAGATTATGCTTTTATAGGAAATTGGGTCCAATGGGTGCTTGCAGTCTAGCCCAGGGCATTGAATTTTATGTATGTTATCTTGTTGGACTTTCACTTGAATGTAATTTGATATGCAATTGTTGCAGAAAGGATGGTTGCACTTGTTGGAAAAATTGTAATTATGAGCCATTTTGATAGGATAATTCGGGTGAGTCCCACAGCTCGATTTTGGAAAAAAGACCTGGATATATGTTCCTCATGTATTCATATACTCAAAATGGAGAATGTGTTAATAGAAATTGAAGCTCAAAGTAAGCTCATTGGTAAGAAGATTAAAAGTAAAAAGTGAATGCGTGAGAGTTTGTCCCACAACACTAAAAATTAAAGTTGGACTTGTGTTTATATATAGAGATGTATTCTTACATGGGTAAGAAAAGTAGAATGAAAAACTCTCTCGCGCGCTCAAGCGCAGGGGGTGCAAATCCATAGTCTGGGATAGGCCAATGCATGGGTGCGCGACCTGCGTATACGAATGTCTGCCCAAAATCTCATGGTCTTAAACAAGCCTAATTTTTACGAATATTTTTTTTGTTATTTCTGGAAAATTTGGCAACACTCCCGTGTTGATCCACACAGCCAGCAGTCTGCCACGCCCATGTGGATCCACACTGTCGTGTGGATTCTACACTCTAGTGTGGATCCACATGGCCAGGCCACTGACACGCCTACACGCCCATGTCGTTGTGCCTGTAGTGTATGCAAGGCAAATCCATACTCCTGTGTGGATCCACTTGCTCGTGTGGATTGTATTCCAGAATGGTCTTTTGAGTTTCTTGTCTTTTGGAATTTCAATTTATGATGTTTCAAAGATTAATTTCACTATTATTTGAGAGTTACAAATGCATTATTGAATGCTTTTAAAGGAAATTAATTACAATTAATTTCATGTCTCCTCCATCTAGTATAAATAGGTGTTTTTGACTTGAATTTTGAGAGAGTTTTTGAAAATTTACTTTAATAAAAATTGAAGAGTCTCTTTCTTTCTTTTTCTTCTTATTCTCAAGTGATAGAAAGTGTGACAAGTTCATAGTTCGCTATAAGTAGGTGTTGTGTGTTCAACAACTACTTGAAATCTGTTGTATCTTGAAAAACAAATGTCGGTTATCTTAAACACCAGTGTAGGAGGCGAATTTGTTTTAAAGAAACTGTGTGGAATATAGGTCTCAGATAGTTTTCCATTTTTATTGTTTTTGAATATTGAATTAACAATTTTCTCCTATTGTTATTGTTCTCCTAACAACACTTGTTGCCATTGTTGAATTTGCTTTTAGTTTGTGCTGGTTCGATGCAAATTTCGTACGCGAATTTTGTTTATGCTTCTTCTATTTCTGTTTCTGGTACTTTCATTTCTATTGTTTTTGAATATTGAATTAACAATTTTCTCCTATTGTTATTGTTCTCCTAACAGCACTTGTTGCCATTGTTGAATTTGCTTTTAGTTTGTGTTGGTTCGATGAGTAGGCGAATTTTGTTTATGCTTCTTCTATTTCTGTTTCTGGTACTTTCTGCCGCATCTTGAGATCAGGGAAGACTAAATTCAAATCTTACATGAAATTAAGGTACGAATTAGATTTATGAGGCCATTGTTTATACATGAATCACTATATATAATTACTCGACCAATACAAACCCCAATAGGTAGCGGATTGGAATTCCTAATGCAAGTTAATATTTAATTTGGATTACGCTTACCTATTCAGTAAAAATAGACATATAGCCCACGTAAGGCAATCTTTTATTAATTATTTAAATATAATGTAAAATTTTGTGGGAATTTTATTTTTATTAAATAATATAAATAGATATAAATAAAAAAAATTAAAATAGATGTTAAAGTAATAAAAAGAAATTAATTTCAATATGCGGTCCTAATTGACTCACTGAAAATACTCGTAATCTAAAAAATGAAATAAAGATAGATTCTTATTATTCAACCTAAAATTCTCATTACACTAAAGCGCTCCCTCCCAGTCCTGTATACCCACTAATCTTTATCATCCCATTGCTTCTCTTGGGAGTTAAAATAAGAATTTTGGTGTATTACCAATAGGTCTTTAGAAGTGCGTCTGACTAATTCCGCTCGAGATAATTGTTGGCTTATTATATAGTAGATCGTTTTTAGTGCAGGTTTTCTCCATACCTAATTCTAGAATTCAAAACCTTGCTTAAAGTAAAGAGATACTATACCACCTCAACCAACCATTCTTTAGTTAAAATAAGAATTTTTGCAACAGAAAACAAAGGAACCAAAGCTTCGGATTACAAGGTGCATATTGTTGAGGAGAAAAAAAATATACCAATAAGAGGCCAAATTCCAATGGTGGACGGCAGAAAGGCAGGGTGAAATTCAAGGACAATGTTGACAAAGTTCAATTATTTAAATTGCAATCTTGTCTATAACCATGTGATCCTAGCTTGTGTATTTGTTAAAAATGATTGGAATCCGGTGGCTTAATTAGAACATACAAACGTGCTTAATTTCTTATGCATTTAGCGACGAAAAATTTATAAATAAATTTAGCTTATTATGTCATTCGTAAATTAATCTAATTATATAGTAATATGTATTTAATTATTTTATTTTTATTAGTTGATGTAAATACAATATATATGTATCATTATAATATTAAATTGGTGTATGGATGATATAATAAATTAAATTTAAGTAAAAATTTCTATCTAATGACACATACAAGAGCGGATTTAAGGAATTTAAAGCGAAAATTAATAACATATATTTTCAGCTCTGTTCCCATAAGTCCGTGCCATGGCGAGAAAAGTCGTATTGGCAGTGTTCTCATCCAAGAGTCTGATTCATTGCTCGGAGTTGAAGATAAAATTCAATGGGTTGAAACCAAATTGGGACAAAATGCTGATCGGGCAAACAATGCCTGACTACAGGAAGCTAAGGGAAATCATTTACGACACAGAAGATGTGATTGATGAGTTGATATTCAGACCAGGCAAGAGAAGAACGAGGAATGCTTCACTTCAGATTGTTTTGGCTTTTGGTGTGATATACCAAAATGTTTCTTCCATGTTTTTGCTATATTGGATTTGATTGATTATTGTAAACTTCGAAACAAATTGGAATTACTGAAGGTTGAAATTTCTAGCATTTTTATTGAATTTTTCTGCTCTGGGGCATGGTAGAAATAATTTGCTTTGTACGACTTAAGCACAGGCCACACAATTGTTTCTCCTGTGATAGCTAAATTGGCAACAATGGCTACTCAGCAACAGCTCAGCCCTGAAGTGAGAAAGCAAGCCAGTTGGTTAAGAGACGAATTGAAGTCTTTGAATGAATTTCTAAAGGAGGTTGAATCAAAAGAGCTAAGAAAAGATGGAATGAGATGGATGGAAAAACTTTTCAATGTGTGTTGCTCCACTGAAAATGTTGTGGGGCTGTTCATGGACACACCCAAAAGCCAGATGAGGAAAGGGAAAGGTCCAAAAGATTTTTCAATAACTTATTTTGTGTCCAACATAATGTCGTATCCCAGCATGAGCTTGCCAAGAAGATGGTTCAGATTAAAAAAAGGATTTGCAAGATTTCTGATGAACGATATGAAGCCATTCCAGGAAGCGATCTAGGCCTAGCGATAAATTTTGACATACCTTCCCAACAAAGAAGAGCACTTCCTTTTGCTGCTGATCAGCTTGACAGGAAATGTTTCCAAGAGGATGTGGCTGCAGTTATGGCACAGCTAATGAAAGCTGATCCTCCATGCCTCACCATTTCAATTGTAGGTGTTGCGGGCATTGGCAAGACAAGCCTTGCTGGCATATCTACCAAAGCTATGGAGGGTAATGGGTATGGGTAATTCATTAGGGTTTTGAGACGAATTTGGATAGTAATTTATAAATTTATCACGGGTTTGGATAAGGTACGGATAGAGGCTATCGGATACCCGCTATCCAATTATATATATATATAATATTTATTCTATTGAAATTTAATAAATGTAATGATGTAATTAATTATTTTTATGTGTTTCTAAGTATTGATGAATTATAAATGTAATTGGATTTTGATATTGAAATATAATTTTTTTATCATAATGAATAATATATAATTTTATTGTTTTAATATTATTTTTGAACAATTTGATAAATTATTTTAATTTGAATGTGTTGAATTAAATTTTATGTTTTATTTTATCTATTTTATTTGATTTTGTGGTAATTTATAATAGATTGTTTATATATTTTAAAAATTTTAATTATTTAATTAGTTTGAATTTTATTTTAGTTTAAAATTTTGAATAATAAATGGGTAATTAAACTGATTCGAGTATTAAAAGGGTAATATTAATCGGCTTTGGGACATGTACGAGTATTAACATTAAATTTTTTAATGGATTTAGAACAGATTCGGATAATTGTATATATAATCGGGTTCAGATAAGATAATTTTTACGGATATCCTACCCGTTACCATCCCTAATAACAGCAAGGCTATTGCATATCATTTCCCTCACCGTGCTTGGGTTTCTGGGTACGTGTATGAGATTATGAAACAAATTTTGGATGTAGAAAACAAATCGGAATTATATCAGGGATCGGATAAAACAGAGGAAAGCTACAAGAATCGCTTGAGGCAGAAGGTTACTGCCTTTTTTGCAGATAAGAAGATCTTATAGTTGTTGATGGCTCGTATGCAAGGGCATTCTGGAGAGAAATGGGAAGATTATTTAGAGATATAACTAATGGAACCAGACTAATTTTGATAGTTCGCCACCTACATCATGCTCCACCAGTCACTGACACGAACTTCATTTACAGACTGCATCTGCGAAGCGATGATGAGAGCTTCACATTGTTCTCGCATACTTTGAAGAAGAGCATTATGTTAGATATATTTTAATATCTAATTGTGGTTGTGGGCTTTTTTATTGAGAAATAAAGATATATTACAAAATAAAGGGCCTTAAGAATCTGATCAATTCTTTATTTAGGCAAGACTTCATTAATTAATTTAGTGTGGATAATTAATGTGGGCCAGATAATAATATGGGTGTGATGGACGACCCATGATTATTATATTATGTGGGTTAAGTCTCTCTTGTTACTGACTCTCACTCCCTATATAAGGTTGGATAAGGATAAAGAAATGAATAAGGTTTCAGAATTTCATTATTCGGAGTCAGGAAACGAGAGAAGTTCTTAGTGCAATCTCATTCAGATCGTTCCTGAGACGATGGAACCGGCGAAATCAGGTTCTTATCTATGTCCTCTATTTCAATTAAACTTGTTTTGTGCTCTAAACTGCATGTAATAGATCCTGGGCTAATTTATCTCCCATCAACATAAAAATAATAAAAAATAATCTGCTCCTCTGGGAGCGAATTCAGAGCAGGGCAGGGCACGACAAAGACAGGGCCAATAATCATTGATTTAACTGAATATGCATTAGTTAACTGAATATGCTTCTCTGTGAAGACATCTCTTAGGAATATGCATTAGTTAACTGAATTGATTTTTATTAATAACTGAAATTTTTAGAAATTTTAAAATGGTAAACGAAGCGAACTAATTAAAATTTAAAATTTAATATTAATTGAACTAAAATTTATTGTTTCGGTTATAATAAATATTTCGGTTCTGACTATATCCCTTAAAATTATTAAATATTTGTTATGATTAGTACTTTATTACATTGGCTTTGGTGGGCCCATTCCCGATCACATAAGCATTTCATCAAATAACGGACAACAAAATTAAATGGAATGGTCTAATTGAAAAATAAAAAAGGAAATATATTGTTTGCAATTAATTGAAAAGGGACTGAAATGTTAGAGGCATTATTAAGATTATCTCAACAAAGTATTTTTAAAAGATAAAAATTAAAAAAAGGGATTTTTTTGAAATATTTAAAAGTAGTGGATAGTCTTGTAGAGTATGTAACACCCTCCCATATAACATATTTAACCGCTATACGAGAGAGTGCTACAATATACTTGTTACTATTATTTCTCTTTTAGTATTTGTCGTTCAAACATAAAATACTATTGTTTGTTTTATCATACTTATTAGTTTATATCCATATAGATGAATAACATTAGTCTATGCTTTTATAATAAACCATAATCATAAGATCTGTACACTAAGGTTAAACGCACTCAACTTGAAACAATTATACATAACCCAAAATTCAAGGCAAAACAATGTCCACCATATCCCAAAATACATGAAAAATAGAAATGCATAATGTATGAACTGACTCTGATTCTGAATGCTATGATTGACTCGGCTTTCTTGTGTCAACTCTTCTTATAGCCGCGGACCTGCGTGCAGAAAACCTATACGCTAAACTATTCAAGCATAATAGTATATATAATCATATAAATTCTATCATGCATCTTATAGAATTCGTGATAGGCAAATCATAGTATATCACATATTCTTATATTCCAATTCATCATATCACATTCATGTGATCATGCCAAACAATCCATAGCATACCTAGTAAGCGAAAACCTTTACCTAAAATCATAAACCACTATAAAGCAACTGTTCCTTTTCCATTCATTCATTACATTTGTTCAATTATTCAATACTAGACTATCAGATACGGGTTGTGAATAGAGGCGCTCTCGAAGCTGAAGCCACCCTACTCACCTAATCATATTGTCTGTATCTATGCTTGAATCAAGTGTGCTCTCAGAGCTAAAGCTAACTTGACAGATATCCATTTATAGTAGTTGCTAGTAATATGGGTCAAGGGCGCTCTCGGAGTTGAAGCCATATTGCCCAATAAATTAAATAACAACTATCATAATGGGTCAAGGGTGCTCTCAGAACTGAAACTACTTTGCCGAAAATGACGCATGGAATAATTATACGGTATCGTAACCACCCTCAGTGACATGTTATCTATCTTATAGTCAGTCCTAGTACGAGTAAGGGCAATTTAAGTCTTTTCTTTTATTCGCATGAATCATATTCCATGATCATAATAGAATTTCCATGATATCGCATAACAACATAAATAATAGAGCATCATATCATGTTAATTCTCATTTCAATATTATACCACAATAACTGATTCATATAGAATCATCCTTGTCATCATATACATATTCATATATATTCATATTATATCATGGTTCAAATATCATCATATGCATATCCATTGATCTCATGTTATATCATAACACATAGGTCATAATATCATTAACATATCATGCCATAATGACCGATTCATATAAGGTCGTCCATGTATCACTTATCTATATCATACAACATATAAGTGTCCCTGCGTCATCGCAATTCCTATTTAATTTCTCATGTCATGATAAATAAAAAAGAGTTATGCTGAATCACAAGAGTTGCGAGCATGCCTTTAGTGTCGCACCTACGACAAAAGTGGCGAGCGGGAACCCCCCTATTGCAAGCACGACTTTCGATATAACAACAATACAAACACAACATTTTCTCATGCCAATTCTCTTTTTAATTCATTTCCAAACCCACAAAATCATTATAGATCCATCATATGGTATATATACAAATCATAATACTATTACCAGCATGCAATTACTCATGTAATCCATCTCATTAAAAATTAAGGTGGTATTCAAACATAATCCATGCATTTATATCATATATCAATTTCCACTGCTTCAGATCATATTTCATGGAATTCAACAGTAACATATCATTCAATATACCTATGCTTTAGCAATCATACATCTAGAAAGCAAATAAATATGATTATAGGTACAAGCTTTAATCTATGAAGCTAGATCTATCACTCTTATGTCTCTCTAACATTTCGGGTCCCTTCCTTACCTTATGTACTGTTTCCTAGCATCAAAATACACAAGCCAAGGGTGACAAAATATTCTATACCTTCTGTTCAAAGAGAACCGTATCAAAAACTTGGAGAAAACTCTAACTTACGTGTTACAAAATAATAAAACCCAACCAAGAGTGGTAGGAGATCGAAACACTTATTGAAATACCTCTAGAATTTCCAGAATAATGGTGAAGAACTTAGATTATAGGGCTGTTCAAACCCAACCTTGTGTTCTAGAGAAGAGCACCCAAAAACCCTTTATTCAATTCTTTGTAAATCACTCTCAATTATATTTTTATGGTGTTTAATTAATGGGGAATCAATGGAGGGTGAAGAAATTGTTCTCTGGTCATGCTCTGGTGTGTCAGGGCGGCTGAAAATAATAAAAAAGACGAAGTGGGATCGTGTTTAAATAGGGTAACTGTCCCGACCACTATCGTGAGCATGCCTCTGGACTTGCGAGCGCGATCCTTGAATCGTGAGCATGATTCTATTCTACCCACTTTACCTCAATATAGGCCAAAATTGATCCCTTTTATATCATTACTTTTAATTACCATAATACCCCTCAAGTTCCATATTACGTCTAGGCTCTATTTTGTGGGTATTACAGAGTAAAATGATTCAATGGTACTAAAATTTTTGTTTTTATATTAAACTAATACTAAAATATTTTTTTTATTAAATTGATATGGCTTAAGTCATACTCGGCCCTCTAAGGATATTTATTTTCGCCATTTAGCCCCCTACAATGAGTTTTTTGTCAACTTAGCCACTTGAACTCCTTTTTAGTCCATCTTGCCCCTATCAAATTCTTAAAATGTCCATGGGATCCTCTAATATTGACATGACAAAGAAAAATGTTTGACTTTATCAATAGTGTCATATCAGTAATAAGGGTCATATGTTCGGTTTTACGAATTGGACATGTGGTAAAGTGAACCAAAAACGGAATTCATATGGTTAAGCGGACCAAAAATTTCTGTAAAGGCCTAAATAGCAAAAATGAATATCTCAACGGGGCTAATCCAATTGGCAATAAAACTTTAAGACTATGTTTGGATTGAGAGATTTTAAATAAGAGATTTTGAAAAATCCATGTATTTATGCCAAAACCATTATTTGACTATATAAAAAAAGTCAAAATCCATCTACCAAAAATGAAGGATTTGATTTCCCATACCTTCTAGGTGAGAAGTCTAAAATCCATGAATTTTGATCAATGATAGATTGTTGGTAGATTTTTTTTATTTCAAAATTGTTCCTAATAAATTAATAATATTCCAAAACTATTCTTCATCATAAAAAAGCAAAAAATATTTTTCTTTTAATTTCAACTAATTACTTTATTATTATTATTATTATTTTGCATAATATAGTGTTAATATGCATTAAATTATTAATAAAAAATATTTTTTTATCTATGTAATTAAACATTATAATATACAATAACATAATTTTTATTTTATTTTTCAACTCTAAAAATAACCAATTTTATTTTAAAATTTTTTTTAAGTATATAGTGAAATTGATTATATGTGCTTAATTAATAATAAATTATTAATATTTAATAAATGATAAAATTGGAAATTAATTGTTAAACCAATGGATTGTGGTCATTGAACCAAACATAAGTGTAAGGATAATTACATTATCAATATTTGGATTTTATAGTCAAATCAAATGATGAAATTCTTATAATCCATATATTTCACAATCTATGAATTTTATGAAATATGTGATTTTAAAATCTTTCAATCCAAATGAAACCTAGAGTTAGTTTCAGATTATGGTACCAAACACTTTTTTATTATTTATGCTGACGTGGACGCTAAATTTGTTGATGTGCCCTCCGGATTTAATGACGGGGATGTCACAAAAGTTTTAGATATCATGATCTGAAACTTAACTTCAAAATTTTAATACAAATTTAATATAAAAACAAAATTTTGATACTAAATTAATACATATACAAAAATTTTAGTACCAATAAAATATTTTACCCTAGTCTTGGGAGAAAAATAAAAATTTATAAGTTGATAAATTAGATAACTTTTGAGTTGTTACACCATGGACTTGAGTCCATGTAGCTGCATGAGCCAAACGCCCATCCTCATGTGCAACAACATAACAAAAGTGCTTATTTTCGTTTTCTGTTAAACGACATTAAACCAGCTTTAAATTCATTTCTTAACAATTGTAGATTCATCATTTAACAAATTGTATATTTATTACTAAATAATTGTAAGTTCATTATTTAACAATTGTATGTTCATTATTTAACAATTGTATATTCATAATTTAACAACTATAGGCTTATTATTTAAAAAATGTAGGTTTACTACTAGACAACTGTAAGTTCATTTTTTAATAATTGTAGATTCATTATTTAATAATTGTAGATTCATTATTTAAAAATTGTAGGTTCATTACATAATAACTGTAAGTAAATAATTGTAAATTCATTATTTAATAATTGTAGGTTCATTATTTAACAATTATAGATTCATTATGTAATAACTATAGATTCATTATTTAATAATTATATAACAGTTGTAGGTTTATTATTTAACAACTATATATTTATTACTAAATGACTATAGGCTATTTATTTAACAATTATATATTGATTATTTAACAAATATAGGTTCATTATTTAATAAATAAATTTTACCTGAAATTTTACAAATCAAACTCTCACAAAATCGCTTTATCAATTGAAAATATATTTATCCATTTGCAATCGACATAAAGAATCACAGAAAAACAAATTGACAAAATTAAAAAAAAAAAAAATCGAATGTAAGAAGAAGAAGAAGAAAAGGAAAGACAACTACGACATTTCTGTTAAATTAAAAAAATACATATGTAATTGGGACTGTAAAGCATATGGCTCCATGCACTCACATGCATGTAATAAATTGCTTAACTTTTTCATCAAAAATATAAAAGGGAGTATATAACTATCGCAAATTATATCATGGAAGCATTATGGACCCAAGGTACATTCCACACGTGCAAAAAGTCATAATTTTTGTTTTTAATTTGTAAATTTTAATGGCAGATAATGGAGATTGAATGTTATTTTTCTTTGTTTCCTTTTGGTGGTGGTATATGCCACACAGGGGAATTTAAGATCTTTTTATTGTACGATGCAGAGCGATCAACTCATTATATTTAAATTGTTATTAAATTTTAAAAAGAGTCGCTACCAATCGTAATTGTTGGATCGATTGGTTCTCCATTAACTAAGGTCTACGTTACAAAGTAAGAGTTTGGGAATCAAATGAATAAAGAAGGTATTAACATCCAAATTTATCTAATTTTGTTAAGATTTATTGTTCTTATTGTTACTTGTATGTTTATTTTGGTAATATATTATCTAATTCTTAGATAAAGTAAGGTAAAGTTTTTTTTTTAAAAAAATAAGACGCATATATCCTAGTTCAATTATTTTTATCATCTTAGTGGAATTAATTTGGTTATTAATTTTCGAGTTACCTATATCCAATTCCTGGATATTCATAAAATAAACTAGTAATATTTTTTTTAAAAAAATTATATCCAATACCTAGATATAGTAAAATATATTTTTATTAGTAAGTTGGACTTGATTCAAATTGAATGCCTACGTATCCATTTAAGGGATCAAAGTCCGTATAGTTTGAATTAAATTTATTATTTTAGGGAAAAAAATAATATAAAATAAATAAATTTTGTCACATTCAATTCCTTAATAATAACAATAATAATAATAATAATAACTACTTTTGTAATGCATATAAAGAAAATTGTTGAATTTATTATAGCGAGATATATATGATTTTTTCAAGTATTGTAGTAGTGCATATAAGAAACAAAGAAAATAATTAAAAAAAAATTATTTCTCATTATTTTTCAACTGTTACACAAATTTTTGATTTTTTTTTGTACAAAAAAAATTATTTCTTGTTATACCTAACTTTTATTTTATAAATATAAATATAAAATAGTGATTTTTATTAAGATAAAATTCACATTTTCTATCAAACCACAATTTATATATTTTATCCTTTTGAATTTATTATAGTAGAGTACATATATGGAGAACTAAATGTATAACATTTTATATATAGACATAGAATAATATTATTTTATCACTCTAATAAAAATAATAATAACATTTCATATATAATTATTTTTTATGAAAGAACAAAAAATATAGGACAAATTTGGCATGCTAGATCAAATTTTTACTTTTTATCTAGGAAACTAAAATTTCATATATTTTTATTATTTCTAGTTTTTATTCTATTATAAATAAAAAAATTAATAAAATAATGAAGATTCATATATGAATAATAATAATGATGAACCGTGGAAAACATATATTTTTTATTTATTTGAATTTTTTTTTATTAACAGTTTTTTTTTGAAAAAAAAAATCCCATCATACTATTTATTATCTTTATATATATACCACTAATGAGTTTATAAATGAAAGTTTTTCTATCTATTTTTTTAAGATATACTCCATGATATAAATGTTAATATATAGATCTTAACAAATAATAGTGACAACAATACTAACAAGTAAAAACTGAGTAAATGAAAAAATAAAATAAAAAGCAAAATAATAATAAACATAGATTATAACACATAATAATAATAAAAAAATCAACATATAATAATGAACTAAACTTATAGATCAAGAAATATAACAATGAATGAAAAAATAATAATAAAATAAAAAAAGCAACATATTTTTCATTATGAAATAATAACTAAAATAAAAGAAAATATTTTTTTTCAATTGAACAATTAGATCATCGATTACAATCCCTGTAATTTATGATGATAGATCCAAAAAAATTTTACTTTTTTTTTCTTCTTTTTTTTCTTTTCTCCCCCTTCTCTATTTTTCTTTTCTTTCTTCCTTCTCTTTTTTCTTTCTTCTTTTCTCTCTTTTTCTTTTCTTTCTTCCTTCTCTCTTTTTTCTTTCTCCTTTCTTCTCTCTTTTCCCCTCCAAATTTTTTTTTTGCTTTGTCGTGTGAATTGGTGCCTTTTTATAGGGAAAAAAAAATGTTTTGGTCTTTAGGATAAAACTTTTATTCATTGTGCCTAAATCTAAAAATAAAACAAAAATATATATTTGTAAGATATAGAGACATGAGAGGTATGAGAGATTTCTTTTTCCACACTCATGCATGTGACTCTATAAAAAAAAATTTATTATTATCATTTATTTTTTAATTAATTTCCTTTTTTTATTTTAATGTAGAGACTTTAATTTAGATGGACCAAAAAATGCCCAAATGGTTCTAATATGTAGCCCAAGAAGCCTAATGAAGAATAATGACCTCAAAAAAAAAAATGATGATCCAAATTAATTATTTCATATAGAGCAAATTCATATGAAAATTTTAATTATTTGCTCTTATATTTTTTGTATCTATAGTTGCTCCCCTTTGCATGTCTCTTAGTTTATAAGAGTCATGCAAAGTTGCTAATTAATTTCATATGATTAAATATTAACAAACGATTAATTGATTTAGTCATAACTGCAATTAGATCTACTGGTTGAAATGTGAATGTGAAGAGAATTGACAAATATTAAAGTGTTGTTTTAACAAAGTTTAGAAAATTAGTAGAGGCGTAGCTACAACTAATTTTCAAGACAAAGATACACATTTACAAAATTGATGATATATGAGATGACTAACAATTATGAAAGCGTTGTCAAAACGTAATTTGAGAGTAATTGTTGGAGATGTAACTGCCAACAATTTATAAAAAAATTGACAATTGTGAAAATGTTGTTAGAATTCAAAAGAAATTTATAGAGATGTAACTGCCAGTAATTTATAAGAGAATTGACAATCATAAGATTTTTACCACAAATGAAATTTGAAAAATTAATGGAGATATGAATGCCACTAATTTCTAAAGAAATATCATTAGCTAAATGAAAACACAAACCATAATCTTAATTGGCCTTGATAAGGATGTGTGAAATGATCGCGTGTATGCATGTATATAATTGAAAATTATTATTATCCACATATATCATTAAAATCATTATATCAAATAGTGTATGCGTTCCCATTTTCATTTTTTCTTTTGTTTTTCCCTTTTTCTCTAGGACTGCATATAGGTAAAAATATGTGAATGAAACAAATTGAGAAGAAATGCCACGCTCTTTTGCATAGTATTGTCATTCCTTCTTTATCCTTCCTCGATATATAAATTGATTCAGTTATTTGCATATGCCAGCAATTGCTTCTGATGTCATCCTTAAGATTCAAAGTATATATAATTTTATGGAGCCGTCTTTTCAATTATTTCATGACTTTAGTATTTAATAAATGCATATCCCCCCTTTTTTTTAAATAGGTGAATGATTGTGTTTCGATGAATGAGAGAAATATGAACTTAGATAATGAGAATGCCAAATTACTTTAAATTTGAAGGTAAAATACATATTTTATTTGATCTTAACAAACTAGTACATTATTTCAAGTATAATACTTTTTGACAATATTTGAGTTTATCAGATTTTGAAGGCCTTTTCCATCCATATTTGTCAAAATTAGGGTTCCTCCTGAAAATGCCTTTTTTCACCACGTACAGTCCTTCATACTTTGGAGTCCATTTTCCTCTAGGGTTAGTTTGCTTAGAGGACAACCTCTTGATAACAATATCTCCCTCTTGGAATTGATGCGGTCTCATTTTCTTTGCATGTGCTTTAATTAACCTTTTTTGGTATAACTGTCCATGGCATAATGTTGTTAGTTGTTTTTCATCTATAGATTCAACTGGTCATATCTTGCCTGTAACAATTCATTTTCATCTAATTTAGTTTCTATGATGATTCTGAGAGATGGTATTTCCACTTCAATGGGTAAAACTGCCTCCATCCCATATACCAAAGAGAAAGGTGTTGCTCCCGTAGATGTTCTAACTGAAGTTCTATATTCATGTAATGCATATGGAAGCATTTCATGCCAATCTTTATAAGTTACCACCATTTTTTGAACAATCTTTTTGATATTTTTGTTTGCAGCTTCAACTGCTCCATTCATTTTTGGGTGATATGGAGTTGAATTATGATGTTTAATTTTGAATTGCCCACACATCTCTTCCATCGACTTGTTATTAAAGTTCTTGGCATTATCTGTGATGATTCTTTCAAGAAGGCCATATATACAAATGATATTATATTTGATAAACTTGATTACTACTCCTTTAGTCACATAAGCATAAGAAGCAGCTTCTATCCATTTTGTAAAATAGTCTATTGCTACCAAAATGAATCGATGTCCATTTGATACTTTAGGCTCAATCAGTCCTATCACATCCAAACCCCATATGGAAAACGGCCATGGTGCTACCATTACATGAAGTGAGGTAGGGGGAGCATTTATCTCATCAACATATATTTGGCATTTGTGACATTTCCTCACATACGCAATACGATCTGATTCCATTTTTAACCAATAATATCCCATTCTTAGAATTTTTCGAGCCAAATTATGCCCTCCAAGATGAGTGCCACAAAATCCTTCATGAACTTCTTCCATCAATTTATGTGTTTGATGATCATCAACACATCTGATTAATGTTGCATCATGATTTCTTTTATACAAAACATCTCCACTTAAGAAATAACCTAATGCCAATCTTCGGATTGTTCTTTTATCATTTTCAGTTGCTTTTGGTGGGTAGCTCCTATTTTTAATATACTGCTTTATATCATGGTACCATGGCTTATCATCTAGTTCTTGTTCTATACCACAACAATATGCATGAGCTCCTTTTGTCTCTATTTTAATTGGAGGCATTTTCCCACAAGTGTCTATTTTAAACATAGTAGCTAATATGGCCAAAGCATCAGCTATTTGGTTTTCAATTCAAGATATATGATTAAATTCAATGAACTCAAAATTCTTTGATAATTTTAAGATATATTCTTGGTAAGGAAAGAGTTTTGAATCTCTGGTTTCCTATTCACCCCTTAATTGATTGATTACCAGAGCAAAATCTCCATACACTTCTAGGCGTTTGACTTTCACATCCATTACTGCTTGAATTCCCAAAGTGTATGCCTCATATTCAACAATATTATTGGTGCAATCAAAACATTACTTTACTGTGATAGGATAGTATTTTCCATCTGGTGATATTAGAATCACCCCTATTCCATGTCCAAAGGCATTTAAAGCACCATTAAATTTTATAATCCAATTTTTCTGACCTTTTTCATCCTTATCAATTGTCATGATATCCTCATCTGGAAAATCCGAATGCATCAGCTTGTAATCCTCAACGGCTCTATCAGCTAGATAATTAGCTATTATACTTCCTTTTATTGCTTTTTGAGTCATAAAAACAATGTCATACTCTGACAACAAAACCTGCCATCGAGCAGTTCTCCTAGATAAAGCTGGTTTCTCAAATATATACTTTATAGGATCCATTTTGGAAATTAACCAGGTAGTATAGCATAACATGTAATGCCTTAGCCGACGAGCTGCCTATGCGAGTGCAGCACACATTCTTTCCAACATAGAGTATTTAGCCTCATAATCTGTGAACTTTTTACTAACATAATAAATGGTTTGTTCCTTTTTTCTAGAAGAATCATGTTGTCCCAACACAATTCCCATAGATTTTTCTAATGCCGTCATATACAAAATGAGTTATCTCCTAGGTACAGGTGGTTAGAGAATTAGTGGATTTTGCAAATATTGTTTAATTTTGTCAAATGCCTCTCGACATTCATCATTCCATTGTGTAGGATTATTCTTTCTAAGGAGTTGGAAAATTGGCTCACAAGTTGCAGTCAATTGCGAGATAAACCGAGCAATATAATTTTTTTTCCAAGAAAACTCCTTACTTCCTTTTTGGTTTGTGGGGAAGCCATTTCAATTATTGCCTTAATTTTATCAGGATATATTTTTATTCCCTTTTTACTGATTATAAATCCTAGAATTTTGCCTAAAGTGACTCCAAATACACACTTTGCCGGGTTCAACTTGAGTTGATATCTTCTTAATCTTTCAAAAAGTTTTCGCAAAACTACAACATGATCTTCCCCTGGATGTGATTTAGCAATCATGTCATCCACATATACTTCGATTACCTTATAAATCATATCATGAAACAATGTAACCATTGCTTTTTGGTAAGTTGCCCCCGCATTTTTCAATCCAAAAGGCATCACTTTGTAGCAAAAGGTTCCTCAGATGGTAATAAAAGTGGTTTTTTCCTTATCTTTTATGTCCATATTGACTTGATTATATCCTGAATAACCATCCATGAGAGAAAACATGTGAAATCCGGTTGTATTATGCACCAGAACATCAATATGGGGGTAATGGAAAATTATCTTTTGGACTCGTACGATTCAAATCTCGATAATTAACACACATTCTCACTTTTCCGTCTTTTTTAGGAATAGGAACCACATTTGCTACCCACTCAGCATATTTTACCATTTAAGAAATCCTGCATCAAATTGTTTCTTGATTTCATCCTTGATTTTCAAAAGAGTGTATGGCTTCATTTTTCCCAATTTTTGTTTCACAGGCTTGCATTCTAGCTTTAAAGGCAATTTATGTGTTACTATATCGGTATTTAGTCCAGGCATATCTTGGTATGACCAGGCAAAATTATCGATGAATTCCTTTAATAGATTGATTATTCTCTTGCGTAATTCTACAGTCAAACTCCCACTTATCTTTACTTCCTTTCTATTCTCTTCTGTTCCTAAATTCATGACTTCCATGAGATCTTTTATTTCCAATGTTGTCTCTTTTTCCATTTCTTTTACCAATTCAAGAGGTATTTCTTCAATTTCCTTTTCATCTGAATCTACTTCATATACTGGATTGTCAAAATCAATCTTTTGTATGTTATTACTGTCAAATTCTTGATCATCATTACAATCCCTAATCATAATAAAGAGAAGGGAAAAAGCAAGTAGAAGTAAATGGAGATAACAATGTGAAAAGAAATATAGGGAATAAATATGCATTCATTAAATTATTAAAATTTATGAAATTATTGAAACTAGATGCTCATTTTTCATTCTTCCTTAGACATTGAGCAAAGTCAAAGGAAAAGATAACAATTACTTTGATCCAAAGATTGGAAGTTGATAAGCCTTCCAGTTATTCTGTTTATTATTTGATGGACACAATTCAACACATCCTTCTATTTCTACATTTGATCCTTCTTCTATTATGACTAATATTGATAGGTCTTCAACTAACTTTCCAAGGATGATAATTCTCCTTACACTTCCTATCTGGGTAAAAACCAACCAACGCTTCTAAATGTTTGTACTAGCAGCAGAATAATTCTCCTTTCTACAAAAACTTCTTTATTTTCCAATTTAGCTAATCTTTTTTCTCTTCTTTTAGTCTGTGCTCTTTTCTTATCCACTCTAGATAGCTGATAGCCTAACCCAATCCAACTTTCATTGATGAAAGGTTCAATGAACTAATTTATCCCTTAATTATTTCTTCCAAGTCCCATGCTTGGATAAAAGTTCCTTTTCATCATTTCTCTTACCACTATTCTAGATGTAGCAGATGGCTTAGGCAACAAAACCTTTGAACCTTCACTCGTATAAGAAATGTTCACCACCTTAAA
Organism: Balakata baccata; assembly: GCA_949630135.1. Taxonomy (NCBI): domain Eukaryota; kingdom Viridiplantae; phylum Streptophyta; class Magnoliopsida; order Malpighiales; family Euphorbiaceae; genus Balakata; species Balakata baccata. The sequence continues at coordinate 23,674 of CATIWF010095624.1, forward strand.
AGATTGAAATGAACTTTCTAGAGCTTCCTCTACAGCTTCAATAGAAGGAGTCGTCACAGGTTTAGTAATAAGAAAATCTTCTTCTCCTGAAACTTCAATCAATTGTCCATTAATAATTAATTTGATTTTTTGATGTAGAGAAAAAGGTACAGCGTTGGCTTAATGAATCTAAGGTCTCCCTAATAAAAAACTATATGCAAGAACAAAATCCATAACTTGAAATTTGATATTAAATGTGATTGGTCCCACTTGAATAGGTATCTCAATATCTCCAATCACTTCCCTTCTTGTCCCATTGAATGCTCTAACCACCATAGCACTTGGTTGTATATAGGTTGCATCAATTTGTAATTTTGCCAAAGTAGATTTAGGCATGATATTCAATGATGATCCATTATCAACCAATATACGCGCAATGGAATAATCTTTACATTTGGCTGAAATATGCAATGCCTTAATATACACTGTCCCTTCAGGGGGAATTTCATCATTAGTGAAAGATATATGATTTGCTGCTATGACATTTCATATTACATTATTCCAATTTTTGATTAAGATATTGTGGCATATGATCTTGATTCTACATCTTTAAGAGTGCCACTCTATGGGGTTCAAAAGTTAATATCAAGGATAATAAAGAAATTCGAGCTGATGTTTTGTTCAGTTGTTCGATAACCCTATATTCGCTTTGTTTGATTAACTTTAAGAACTCATATACTTCTTCCTCAGATATAGGCTTATTGATTTCATGTCAAAATTCTTGTCACATGAACATTCAAGGCTCATCATTTTGAACCTCTTCAAGAACTTCCCCTTCCTTAGTCTTACCTTTTCGGTGTTTTTTGAGCTCTTCAGTTCATCTCCTTTCAACTTTTTCTGGAGTATAACATCTTCCACTACTAGTCATTCCTCCAACTCCAGATATATTCTCCACTTCATTTGTTCTACTACTATTTTTGGAGGGGATTGAGTCTTGAATACGAATAGTATTTCCATACTTCTATGGTATTGCTTTTGAGTCTTTGTATTCAAAAGGAGTTGGTACCTCAATCAAAAGTTTAGTAACATATGGAGAAGATAAAGCAGAGCTAAGCATTGGTTTCTGCGGATAATATATGGTCAAAGGTGTTGCCGTTATAGGAACATAATAACATATATTCTCAATGACATTTACCCAATTAACTCTTTCCTTTTTATTGCCAAAAATTATGATCTTTGCATCCATTAACTCTTGTACTTTCTATTCGAATTGGTAACATTCATTAATTGAGTGATCAGTGGTACTGTAATGATATTCACAAACAGAACCATTTTCGTTCCTACTCTTATCCTTTTCATTGATTTGAATATCTATCAAGCCTGCTTTGTACAAGATATGAAAAAGTTGTTGCCTTGACATGAGAATTTCTTTTTCAACAGTCTTAAATTCCTCCCCGTACTCTGAAAGATTGCAATAATTTTGCCCCCATCGTGATTTGGTAAAGGATTATGGTTGACATCATGCATTTTTACTCCAAATTTTAACCATCCCTCTTTTATAAGAGTTTGCACCTTTTTTTTAAATATTGTACAATTCTCTATAGAATGTCTAATAGCTCCAGCATGATAGTCACATTTTGCATTTGGATCATATCATTTAGGATATGGTGGATTCATAGGTTGAATTGGCATCAGACACACTTGATGACTTTGAATGAGTTGAGGTAACAACTTAGTGTATGATATAGGAATTGGATCAAATTGTTCCACATTCCTTTCCCTTAGGTGATTTGCTTGTTGAGCATTATTATTCCCAAAAATATTGTTTCCCGTTTGGGCAGGTGAATTTGTATTGAGATGATAATTTACTTGCCAAGGAATAGGAGCTCGGTATGGGTAGGTTCTTGATGCCATATTTGCAACATATGGTGTTTGTGATGAGTAATAGGGAGGATTAGTGAGTACAGGGGAAATTGGAGTATATCCTCTCACCATGTTAGTTTCTCCTTTTTTTCCTTTTGCCTGCATATTGCCTTTTTGAGCTATTAGCCTCAGTCTGTTTATTCTCTATTTTCCCTCTTTTTATACCTTGCTCAATTCTTTTCCCTGCTAATACTAGGTCTGAGAAATTTGTTGTAGTATTTGCTAACAACATATTATAATATGGTGCCTTTAAAGTGTTGAGAAAGTTAGAAATCATTTCCTTCTCTGTTAGAGAAGGTACTACTTGTGCTGCCTTATCTCTCCATCTTTGAGCATATTCCTTAAAACTCTCTTGACTTTTCTTCTCCATTGCTTTAAGATCATCTCGACTAGGAGCCATATCCATATTATTCTTGTATTGCTTCAAAAATGCATCAACCAAATCTTTCCATTTTTGAATGTGGGAGCACTCTAATTGCATGTACCACCTAAGCGCTGGCCCGATTAAACTCTCTTGAAACACATGAATTAGTAATTTTTCATTACTAACATGTGTTGCCATCCTACTACAACATATTGTTAAGTGGCTTTGGGGGCATGTGAAGCCATTATATTTTTCAAATTCAGGAGTTTTAAATTTTGGTGGAATAATTACATCAGGAACCAGACATAACTGTGTAGCATCTGCAATCCATAAACATGAGTTCCTTCAATTGTTTTTAACCTTTCTTCTATTAATTCGATCTTTCCTGAAACAGGTTCAACAATAGGATTCTTAATGTTAACTTGTACTTTCGGATCATTTAAATTTGGCACACCTACTTGCTCATCTATTATGAACTGAGGTAGAGCATAAGATTGGACACATACGAATGGATATAATGGAATATGACTTTGTGGTTGTAGAGGTGGCATATTTAGGAATAATCCTCCACTAGTTCCAATATCCTGTGCTTTAGGTGGAGGTGTAAATCCTGGAGGAAACAAAGGAGTTCCTGGCACAGTCATTGATGAATAATTCCCGGGAGGAGCTGGCGCGCTTTCTAACAAGTTTTTTCCTTTAATGACTTCTAAAATTTTAGCCATTTGTTCTTTCCATTCACTATACATTTCAGTTAATTGCCCATTTAGGCAATTAACTTCTTCTCTAAGCTCTTCTTGTGCTTGATTTTCTATATTTTTTACCCTTAAATGAGTCTTGTAAGAATGGGTTGAGTGGTACTGTTTCTTGGGATGGCGCACTATTTTGGCATCCTTACTAGAGATTCTCACGATACTCTAACAATTGATTGAGCAACTGATCTCTTTCTACTTGCAAATTATCACAAATTTCTTTTATTCGGAAAGCCTCATCCTAGTAAATGCTAACTGCTTGCTCTAAATCTTCTAAACTATTTTGTTAATCTAATGTTTTCACAGTTAGGGACTCTATTGTGGCTTCCATTTTCCTTTTATTAGATTTATATTGCTCTAGTTCCATTTTAAGTTTTCCGACTTCTTCTTTCAACTCATTATTCTCCTTCCAAAGCTCAAAAGCCTTTTCCTCAGCCTGAGTTGTGCTTCTAATCCAAGCAGCTATATCATCTTGTACATGTTTCGTCACCTCTTTGTTAATACCCTTAGATGCATCTAGTTGATACTTTAATGATGATTCTTCAGGCATTTTTATTATGGGTGGGATGAAGCCTTTGCCTCTTTTCATATGCCAACCAATATAATCAGGAGTCACTATATCAGTATATGCTCCACTCTTCATGGCTCTAGCATTTTCCTAAGCATCAACAATCTCCCATACTTTAGTCATGGCATGCTCTTCACCATATGCAAAATCTGATTCTGATAAACCTATTGTGCGTGGAATAAATTGCCTTGACCCCAATTGTCTTCTTACTATACTAGGAGCATAAGCTGTCCCTCCCCCCCAAGGTCCAAGTAAAGGTACCCAAGCAAATTTCCCACATTTGTATATCATATCATTCCTGATTTTCCATGGTGCCAACCAACAAACATTAGTTTCTTGCAAATTGTGAAGAAATCTCAACCACTCTTTCTTTGATTGTCCCTTTCTAGGCCATTCAGTCTTCCCATATTCTGCTATATAATTACCAAACTTGTAAAAGCTTGGTGAATACTTCAAACTTGGAAAATTAAATTGTTCTGGGCAATTTAAATGATTTATCATCCATATGCTCAACAATGGGGCACAAGCAATAAATCTACCCATTCCTTGTCTTCTACACACATTAAGAGTTCTGAATGTTTCTGCTAATATGCCCATAGCAAGATCAGTTCCCCGTAACATTTTTATGAAAAAGGTATCATCCGCATATCCTAACTTTAGGAAACAAAATTGCTCCATATATAACCAGTGCCAGAACTTCTAGTCCATTTTCCATATGCTTATTGTTGTTCACAAATTCAAGCAGGTGCACCAATGCAAAGCCCTTTGATTCATCCTCCTATTCTGCTATTTGATTTGCCTTCAGATTCATAATTTTAGCCAATTGCTTTCTTCCAACTTCATTTTTATTACGAACATATGGCTTATTCTCTGAAATTATTGGTACGTTCAACATAATGCGATACTCCTCAATGGTTGGAGTTAAATCAATCTTTCCAAATGTGAAACATTTATAACTTGGATCCTAATAACATACCATGGCTTTCAGTAAGGAAGGAAAGGCAGGAATGTACATTAATGAAGCAATCCATAAACTCGAACGTTGCTGTAGAGATAATCCCTCCCACACTTGTTTAATGGCTTTACAATCATTTTGTTGCCAATCTATCAATGCAATTTCTAGAAGCTTTAAGTTGATCCCAATCGGCAGACTGTCACATTTGGATTTTTGCTTAAGTTCATATTCTAGCACCACATCATATTCTTTGTCAACAGTGAGTTGGCTTGGACGATTTTCCATAGCAGTAGATTAACGGGAGATCGATATACAATTCCTTTTTCAATTAAGCAACACTGCATGAACAAGCAATAATCAAACAAGTTAGTGAAATTATATAAGTTAACTAATATAAATGCATAACACAATATGATATTATCACAAACACTTTTGGCAAAAGGACTTCTTTCATTAATAATGGAATGTCTAATTACAACCTAAACAAGGGTTTCTTTTGTTTGTCTAATTACAAAAAATATGAGACAAACTATCATCTAAGCTCTTCCCTTTTCCACTATTTTTCATGTTTCCTAAAGAAAGAGACCAATGATTGTCTAAATACAAAAAGTGATCTCTTAGACAAA
>CATIWF010095629.1:0-14417 GCA_949630135.1 Balakata baccata
GATTGTCTCACATCTTCTTCACTCTGCGAGGCCTTGATATAATATTTTTTTTATTTTATTTTTCTTATTGTATTGCATATTCTAGATTTTCGCAATACCTTATATAGGAATGTTAGACTATATATTATATGAAAATATGTCGGATAAGTATATACTTCTCCCTTGATGATGTTATGGATATAAGTATGCATTTAACATAGTTTATATTATGCGATAGAATATTATATTGATATTATATTAATACATGATTGAGGTACGAAATATATTTATATTTAGATTTCTAGTTACGATTCTGATTTGTATCATGATAAGCATTTTGATAAATTTTTTAAAAAATAAGTGAAATTTTCCCAATTTTTCTTAAAGCTATAGTCTCGACATATGTTTTTGTCATTATTAACAAAATAAATACACATACATATATATCATTTAATGATTTAATTAGTTTATGGAGATGTTTAGAATTGTTGTTGAGTGTTCTACAAACATATTTTGAATTTTTTTTATTTAATTGGCTGATTTATATAATTTTTTATAAATTTCTTTTTCAAATTTGCTTTTTTTAAAAAAAAAAAAAATCTTACTATTTAGCTAGAATCTAGCTAGCTAGTATGTAGTTAAACATAATTAATGCATCTAATTAATTAAGATAAAGCACATAAAATTATAATGTTAACCTTTTCTCAAATCTTGAATTATCTTTTAAAATTAGGGAACGTGCAAACTACATTTGTAACCAATACTCTTTTTAAACATTTTTTTTCATTGGCCCACTATATTCATTACTTTTAATATAAAAATATGTAACTCTTCTCTAAATAAAGTTAAATATAATGATTTTCTTCTGATTTATAATTATAAAAACATTAAAATCTATTTTTTTATTTGCCATTATCTCTTTTTCTCTCCTATCATATTTCACAACTCACATCACTTCTCATTTTTTTTTTTTACATTTTTTTAATTTGAAAAATATATAAAAAAAATATTTTTGAACTAATTTTTGGGAATAGCAATTATATTAGTTGTTTATTTGTTGTATTTTCTATTTTTTTAACTAATAATTTGCTTTTTTGTATTGACTTGCAATTTTTTTCTTTTTAATTTTTTCATCTCATCAAGTTATAACAACACAACTATTAGGAGATAGCAGTTGTCGTGAGTATCAGTGATACATAGAAGGAAATTAGGAGCAAGGCCTATAGCATGTAGGGATGGCAATTTGCCAATAACCCGTGGCATTTTGCTCCGACTCCGAAATGTTTTGTATTAGGGACGGTATATACATTATTCGATACTATTTTCGTTCCGGTAATTTTATTTATATTTATATGTTTTATATATATTTATACATATAATATTTATATATATATATATATTTTAATATAATTAATAAATTTAAAAATAATAAAATAAGAATATAGCATTGATTTAAAGTAAACAATATTTTTATTTAAAAATTATATAATTAATTAATTAATTAAAATAAAAAAATAAATATTGAAAAAAATAAAAAATATATATTATAAAATTTGGGATCGGATTGGGTCGGGGATTCTCGTCCCCGTTAAATGCAGGGATGAGAACAAAAGAATTTTCCTGTCAGGGATGGGTTAGGAGTTTAAGGGACGGGAAAATAGTATGAGCGATTGGAGTGGTGAGTAAGTAATAAAAATCGTATATGAATATTTCTTTTTAAAATTCAAATTAATTTTTGAGCTTGATTAGATCAAAAAGTACAAACTTAGAATAAAATTTTATAAAATTAAATAGGGATAAGGACACAGATACGCCAATATATAACAATTTTTCGTTGGTTACACTTCAATTCAAATTGTCACAAAACATACGTTCTGTATAATTTTTATTTCCATAATCTGATTTTTTAGCAAACGTTGCTTGCTGTATTTATAACTTTCAACTTTCTATTTTTTTTCCTTTTATTTTATCTGTTCCACGATCACGAACATCGAATACCTATTGTTATTTAGTTGTCATTTATTCAATTATTTATTCAATTATTTAATTAAATAAAAGTACATTTAAAACATATATATTTTATATATTTGCTTTATTCATAATTATTATGGTTAACTCAAAATTATTAAATTTATAGTTAAAATTATATAATAAATATTTGTTTAATATAAGCTAAGTATATATCATATATATGTTTGTTTTACAAAATAATTATGATAAAGATAAAGTTATATGTGGTATATTTAATGTATACAAATTTAAGATATATATTTATTATACATAAAGTATACAATGTTATATAAATTATTAAATTTATAGTTACAAGTATATGATAAATATTTGTTCAGTATAGGCTTAGTATATATAATATATATTCATTTTACAAAATCATTATAATAAATGATAAAATTATATGTGGTATATATAATGTATACATATATAAGATATATATTTATTATACATAGAGTATACATATTATATAATAAAATATTTGTATTATTTTAACTATAATATGCAAATTAGGTGATTCTCTCCTTATCTTTTAATCAAGAAAAAGTCACAATTAATTTATCTCTACTTTAAAAATATCATAAAACGCTGCAAAAAATTAAACGATATAAAAAATATAAAGTAATACCTTGTTATTATATTCTGGTAACCACCAATTCCATTAAAATGAAACTCGCATATATTAAATACAAAAACAAAAAGATAAATTATCAAAGTCGTATCTTGTTTAGACGCACCGAAAATAATTTTCAAAAAGCAGGAGTTCAATTTTTCAATATAGAAGATATTGCTATTATTGCAGTCGATTCCAAATCAGATGAGGAAACATAGAGAGCAACTAAAGAGATTAAGTTTTAGAAAAATATTCGATTTTCATATCTTTGGATAATATGGGTATAGATTTAAGGTTTAAAATGGTCATTTAGTTCATTTGACGGTGTTAGAAAACGGCAAGTAAACAAATAGTCTATTAAATTTCATAACGGCGTGTATATGACTCAATTAAGCATAATTATGAATTGTCCTAAAGACGAGCGTAAAAACATAAAGAGAAGTTTTAACAGCGTAAGCAAGGTAATTTTTTCAATTTTTAAATATCATATATTATTAGCGTTATTTTATATCAGTAAATAATACATTTAATATTTTTGAAACTTAAATCTTCATTTTTATTTATGCTTGGCACAACATTATTCTTAAACCTTGAATTGTCATTAAAGGAAGCCAAAGTTTTCATATATATATGATTCAACTACTAAATCTATTTTTAAAGTAATGTAATATATGTATTTTAGTATTATTTATTATTATATATGCTTATACGAAAAGAAATTTCTGCATTATAATTATAATATATAAATTAACAAGTTTTATTCTTTGAAAATAATTTATTGACTATCTTTTATTCATATTTTGATTGAGAAAAAAATCGACATACAAGAATATATAATTAAAAAGACTATCATAGTAAGTAATTGTTTATATAATTTATGCATTATTTATCTATAAGATATTTAAATAAAATAACATAAAGTTAGTATTTCATAAAATCAATAAAGGAATTTGATTGTGTAAAAAAGGAAATTGATTTATGTATCTCAAAAAGTAAGTTGGTGATTTTATTTTATATAATGGAAAAATACATAATGAAGAAAAAATAGGTGTTCCGTAAAAAAGAAAAGCAAGTTAGGTGTTACTTTTTCTTGAAAAATTAAAATCAATATTAACTATGGAGAGAGAACATAAATTAATGAAGAAAAATAATTAATTTTGATTTAAACAATTAAGAAAAAAATTTATGGATATATTAATCATTATAAATATTTAATTACCTTATTATCCTTAGTTATTAATAGGACATGTCTAAAATATAGATTCTAGCCAATTATCTTTATTACTAAAAAAAAATTATCTATTTTTCTATTTTTACCAAAAAATAATTTTTAAAATTTAAAAAAATTAAAAATATAAAATTGTTTTCAGACCACTTTTCCAAAATTTAATGTCTAAGTACACTCTATAAATAATATATAACATATAAAATCATTTATTTATCTAGTTTTATCGAAAATTGTTTTTAAAATTAAAAAAAATTAAAAATATATTTTTTTTTTTTCAAAACACTTTTCTAAAATTTAATGTAAAATATAATCTATAAATAATATGTAACATGTTATATTTAGTCTATAAAAAAAATTCACAATTTTTCGATTTTTGCTTATGAGGTATTGGTTATTACTCTGATTGTGACAAAATGGCAGGTGGTGGTGGGATAATGAGACATGCATTAGACCACACTCAAATAAATACGAAAACCTTGTAAACCCCAGCTTAAACACGCGCTTAAAACGCGTGTACAAGACGATTATATCAAATTTTCTTCATGCTTAGGCAATTCGAGCTCTGCATTTTACAATTATGTGCAACCAGCATCATATCATTACAAACCTCTCCAAAACCCATTTCCGAAAAACTTTTGTGTTTTTACTTTTTAAAAATACTTTTAGTATAAGGAGGGAAATATTTTTTTTTTTCAAAAGTAAATTTAAAAAATACAGTGTATAAAAAATTAAAAAAATCAGTCAATTAAATAAAAAAGATTTAAAATTTTTTTTAAGACATCTAATAACAATCCCAAACACCCATATATATATGATAAAATATGTTGTATATGTTAAAGCTGAGTGGAGCATGTAATGACAGAGTGCATGTAAAGAGTGAAGTGATTATGCATATCAATATAAGTTTATTTTTATTTTTACACATATTAAAAAAATAGTTAATTTAATTAAATTAATAATTTTTACTTAATATTTTCCAAAAAAATATATTTCATTTATTATTATTTTGAAAATAATTATTTTATTTATTTTAATGCAAGACTCGAATTAATATTTATGAAAATATTAATAAATTTAAATAGTTATTTAAAGTAAGAGTTGAAAAAATTTAAGAGTCCAAAAATAATAATTAATTGATAGCTTATTTATTTATATAAGTAATAGTGACATAATAATAATGGAATATATAAATAAGGGTATATTTGTAATTGAACAAAATAATTATACTTCAAAAAAAGAAAATGACATATAATTTCGGATGATAAAAAATAGAAAGTATATCTATTTTTTCCGGATAGATAGAATATATAAATACATTAAATTGTAATCCTAATTAATTTTGAATTAATAAGATTTACAACCGCTCTACTTCCGATGACATAGATATATTATCGAAGTTCCCTAAATTCTATATTCTCTATTTCCTTATCTTCTTTTTTCTTGATGCTTATATTATTTTTCAACAAAATATAATAAAAAAACAAGGAAAAAGCGAACTGGAAAAAAAAATTAAAAGTTTGTGAATCTATTGATACGTGACTTTTTGATTTAATTAAAAATTTGGAATTTGAACTCTAATTCTAGAATTATTTTAAATATTAATTTTTTTTGAGATTTTATTTTTAACATTTTGAATTAATTTGACTAATTTTAGATACTATATTAAAAAAAAAAAAAGGCATAAGATATACTTAGTCTTCTATAATTATCTGTTTTACCATTTTATTTTTTTAACCGGTTTTTAATTTAATTTATCTTTTTAATTTTAATTTTAATTTTATTTTACTTTTTTTGTCATAATATATTTATTGATTAAAATATATATTTCATGTGACGATATATTTTTCGACGTGTGACGCCGTGATATGGCGGTTAAATGATAATGACTTACAATTATATGGGCTGAGAATGTCTTTAGCCTTAAAAAAAAAAAAAAACAAGAAACAAGGGAAGAAGTGATGGAGGGAGAGCGCACGCTGCACGCGTGAAAGACATGCAAGTGAAATTGAAAGAAGTTATCTGTTTGAAACCTCTCTTTCCCCTCCAATTTTAATTTTTAACTTACTCTGCAACTCTGTCCATGCAATTCTGTCCTCTTTCAAGATTCTTCACTCCTTGTTGTCTCTCTGCTTCTTCCTCTTCTCCTTTCTCTTTCACAAACGTTTCATTTCCTAACTTTCAAATCTCTCATTTTCATGATTCACATGAAGCATTAGCTCGCCAGGGCTAGCAAAGAGGACAGCCTATTTCACTTATTTGAATTTTTGGGGCTAAGGGGAATTGAATTCCTCTGAAATGGATAGAGATGGGACTTTAATTCCGGTGGAGACTCAAGCTTCCGTGAAGAAGAAAACTGCGGTTTCTAGGAGTTGGATTTTGTTAGACCACAATGGGCAGAGTACCATTCTTGACGTGGATAAGTATGCTATTATGCGTAGAGTTCAGATTCATGCTAGAGATCTTCGAATTCTAGATCCTCTATTATCTTATCCTTCCGCGATTTTGGGCCGAGAAAGAGTTATTGTCCTCAATTTGGAGGTGATTTCTTCAGTTTCTTCATTTCCAAATTCCAATCAAGTAGAGTTATCCTGCTGTCTCTTCTTTCTGTTCCCTTTCCAAATTTTTTGCTTCTAATTTTGTGTGCTGTTTCTGATTTTCAGCATATCAAAGCCATAATCACAGCAGAGGAGGTAACTGGTTCTCTGTTTTTTTAGTTCTTTAAGTGTCATTTTTATTGCTGATAATTTCCAACATTAAGCAGTTGTTGGGGACGAGGAATTGTTCCTTTCATTTCTAATTGGAGTACTCTCTTGGAATTTTCGGAAGAAATAGAACAAACGGCCAGAATTTATTTCACTTATAATTGAATTGTAGAGTGGTTATTAGGCTAACTGTGCTTTATAATCTGGAAAAGGTATTGCTTAGAGACCCATTAGATGATAATGTGATTCCTATAGTTGAGGAACTTCAAAGACGGTTACCTCTTGTATATGGCACAAGCCAAGTTCAAGGTGAAGAATATGAGCATCCTGGTGTGCGAAAAGATGTTGGAACAGGCGAAGAAAATGGTATGTACCATCACATTTGATTATTTTCCTTCCTTCTTTGGTGTAGCTTTTCATATAACAAGTTAGAACATAGAGAACTTGATTTTAGTTTTATTGATAATTAATGGGTGGTGAAATGTAGAATTCCCATTTGAATTTCGAGCATTGGAAGTCGCACTAGAAGCCATTTGTAGTTTTCTAGATGCACGTACTCGAGAACTGGAGACAGATGCTTATCCAGCTTTAGATGAACTAACCTCCAAGGTAAAAAACTAAATTATGTCCTTTGTTTCAGATTTTAGCTTGAATGATCATGTTGCCCTTGTTAGAAACTATAAAACTCGTGGGTAATTCGAGACTCTAAAATGGAAAAGGCCAGATTAGAATATATAAGCCTATAGTAAAAAGGCCCAGGTAAATAAAATAATGGATTAAATAAGTGACAAGTGGACTAATGACAGTTGCACTTACGATGCCCCTTGGAAAGTTGAAGACTTATAATAGTGGTGAAATTAGCCTCATATAGACTTAAATTATAAGGAATTTTACACAAAAAAATGTAAAAATATTTATAAAAATACGGATGTGTTAAAGTTTTTTTTTAACAATATCGAAATGTGCATAAAATATTTATAATAGTACCGAAATCTGAAAGTCATCCTAACAGTGTACAGATAATATATCTCTGAAATATTTTCAGTATACCTTGATTCAATTTTCAACAAAAAGACAAAAGAAGAAGAATAATAATTGAATCATTAATAGATCGTTTAACATGCTATTTAGCTTCAATTATTCCTTATGGAGCTTTAGAGTTGATTTGTAAAGTTTATTTGTAGAGCTTTGGGGTATACCTTCAGAATACCTTGAAAATTCTCCAAGGCTCAACAAAAAGACAAAAGAAGAATAATAATAATTGAATCATTAATAGATCATTTAACGTGCTATTTAGCTTCTATTATTCCTTATGGAGCCTTACAGTTGATTTGTACAGTTCATTTGTAGAGTTTTGAGGTATACTTTCAGAATATCTTGGGATTTCTCTATATATTTCTTGGGTATACTTTAGGAATTTCTTGGTTCATTTTTAACCAAAATAAAACGAAAAGAATATCTTAGCAATACCTTTGTTGAATTGACCAAAAAAAAAAAAGAGGAATATAAATAATCCAAATTAAAAACATCACAAATTCTCAAACTAATATCATTTACACACATTGAGAATCAGATTCAATTCATTATGGAGTATTGGGTATACCTTTCGGTATACCTTGGACATACTTCCAAAATACCTTGAAAATTCTTTGGATATACTATAGGAATATACTGCGTATACCTTGGTTGAATTGACCAAGAAGAAAAAAGAGAACAATAGAATTCAATCCAAAATTAATAAGTATCAGAAAATTCTCAAACAAACAGATTCCATTTAGATTCACATTGAGTTTCACATTCAATTCAACAAAAAAATGATACTAACTACTATGATTGTATTAAATTTATAATTACAGCATCATTATCGTAAATTCATCAAATTTAGCAATCTTCCCAACAAAACTACTGCAAGCACCGATGTCATTACCGTCGAACACCGTTCCAATAGCCAAACACCATTGCTGTTGCAGCAGTTTCTTCCATATCAACATAACATACGAATACCATTGTTGTTGCAACGTCTCAGTTAGGACAAGTGAGAGAGGGAAAAAGACGAAGAGCGGACAAATTTTGAAGAAAAAAACGGTTGAAAAAAAATTGATTTCTGTAAAAATAAAAGTGAAAAGAAACATAGTAATTTTAAAAAGAAAAGATAAATTTGCCAGTGAAAATTCCTCTAAATTGTATTGTGAAGCCTGACTTATTTAAGCTCACCAATTCTAATAGCCTTTATTAATTTCTTAGTCAGTTAATCTGTTGGATTTAATGAAGGTTTTCATATTGCTGTAAAGGCTTTTTCGTATTAGCATTACTAACAGTTGTTTTCTCTTTATATATCTGACTGCATACTATGCAGTAGCATTCTATTTATCAGATTTCCAATGCCTCTTTTCGATTGCAATCATGTTATGCAGATTAGCAGTCTTAATCTAGATCGGGTGCGTAAACTGAAGAGTTCCATGACAAGGTTGACAAATCGAGTTCAAAAGGTACATCAATGTCTGCATGGCACCTAGAATCACCAGATACTATTTTCTTTTTCAAGGTCAATCAACTTCATTATAATAACATATTTACTATTTAGATGTTGGACAATCACGTGTGTACCAATTCTTGAAAAGGGTGAACATCCAAAATAGAGGTCAATCCCACATCATAGAACATTAATAGTTTCTTATGGATGGGACCTTGTATATATCTTATTCTTGACTCAAGATAATTCTAGATTTTTTTTATACGGTTGAAGGCTCCACACATGATTTTAGTTGAAAAGGTTTTTTCTTCTCATCACAAGTCGTATGTAGCCAATGCAAACATCTGTTTTATGTGGCCTTCAGCGAGGATTCCTTTCTTTCTTTTCTTTTATCCATCTTTTCCTTAAGATGCATTTTTGCAATATGAGGGAACTATGTACGTAGAGTCAGATGAGTGAGGAAGGTTGCATACCTAACCTAATATTGAAGATAAATAAGCCTTCTGGTAAATGTTATGACATTCAGAGAGCAGAGAAAAAAAAAGGAAAAAACTGAAACAAATACAACGGCAGAAGAAACAGATGAAATTGCTAAATTGCATCTGTAGGATAGATCAGTAATACAACTGAAAGTTGCATGAATAAGCCTCCATCTTTAATCATACCAACTAATTTTCTAATGAAACCGTTCTAGGTGTATTCTTTACAGCCTCTGCATACTAGAAAGCACCCTGTTAAATTCTTACAGGTTAAAGTTCGCAATACAGCACGCAATTGATCAATCGATTTCCATCCATAAATTTTTGCTTATACTGGTGAAGAATTTTGGTCTCAGATAAGGGATGAACTTGAACAACTTCTGGATGATGATGATGATATGGCGGACCTTTATTTATCAAGAAAGTTAGTTAGCTTATCTTCACCTGCCAGTAGATCTGGCGCTCCTCATCGGTTCCTTAACTCTCCCACCATTGGTTCAAAGATATCAACAACAAGCAGGGCAAGTGCAACAACAGTTGATCAAGGAGAGCATGATATCGAGGAACTTGAAATGTTGCTCGAGGTTGTATAAGTTCTACCTTGCAAATTACTAAATCACTCAGAAGACTAAGACATTGATTTTTCTCTGCAGGCTTATTTCATGCAGATTGATGGCACATTAAACAAATTGACCACGGTAGGATGCATCTTTTGCATATTAACTTCTCTTCTTCATGTCTATTTCATATCTATCTAAATATCATGGGCCATAATGCATAGCTTTCTCTTCATAGAACACAACAACAATACTGCTGCTACATCATTTTGTTTCATGCATATATATTAATCTTTTTCTCGTATCAGCTGCGAGAGTACATTGATGACACAGAGGATTATATCAATATCCAGGTAATTAGATGGACAACTCTATACAAGAGTGACTTCTGAAGGAGAGTTTCGATATATATTTTGGAGCTGTCAAGTGAATTTAAAATATGTTAGTTATCATTATTAACACACACCACTTTTGAGCACCCTAACCTAAAAGTTGCAGTTGCTTCCTTTTTTGTAGCTTGATAATCATCGGAATCAACTCATTCAGGTACTGCCTTTGATTTAAATTACTTTAATACACAACTTTCTAATTGTAGCGATGGTTGAAAAATTAAGATGATTCTGATAACATAATTTCAAACATTACTTTGAGAAACAATTTTAACTGAAGAAATGAACTCAAATTATCTATCCAAACACAATAAGAGATTCATCTAATCTTTTATTTATTCTGTATAAAAATAGAGGCAATAAATTTCCTCTTTTTTATTCCTGCACTGCAGATATGTCTTTCTTTCCTATTCAGGACAAGCAAAGTATTGAATATAATTACTTGGAATAATTTTATCCGCACAATGCTGATCATTTTTCCTTTTTTATTCTTTCTTTTTTTTTTTTCCACTTCATGTGGCAGCTAGAACTCTTCCTATGTTCAGGGACGGTGTGTTTGTCTGTATATTCCTTAGTGGCAGCAATATTTGGCATGAATTTACAATACACATGGAGGGAGGGCCATGGTTACATGTTTAAATGGGTAAGTATCGTGATGATCACTTTCAAATCAAAACGACATATAAAATCAGCTGGAAAAATTTAATGTCTTAAAAATCAGTTCATTCTTGTCATGATACTGAATTGCTTTTGCCTTTGAACTTTAGGTGGTAATATTCACAAGTGTAATATGTGCAACCCTTTTTGCATCGATAATTTCATACGCTAGGCACAAAGGTCTTGTTGGCTCTTGAATTCATGCATAAGAATACCAGTCAAGAAAGGAGAATGTGTTCAACAACTTGATGATCCAAATAATATGTGAAATCCTGTACCTTTATAATGGATCTTCCTGTAATTAGCCATTGAATATAGATAGAAAATAGGATGGGCTGTGTTAGGCTTGTGTAGGTGTAACAACACGAGTTGATGATCCAACTAGACTTGTATGCAACCCCTCTAATTTGTGTCTAGTTCTTTGACCGGTTTTTTTCATATTTGTTCCTTGAACCTTATTTTTGTACCATATTATCATATCTAAAATTTGAAAATAATATAGGACATCACAATTTTCTAACATAACAGCTGGAGTGTAAATTAACATAAATCAAGACTATATCAGCAAAGTAGCACAATATTTCCTTTTTCAAATTTTAAAGATGATAATATAATTCAAAAACAACTTAATGGACAAATTGAAGGGGCAGATTTATGACTTTATAATGGATCCTCCTGTAATTAGCCATTGAATATAGTAGATAGAAAATGGGATGAGCTGTTAGGTTTATGTAGCTGTAACTAAATCCAGGAGAGAGATTAATATTATCGTAATTTGTGATCTGATAGGCGGGTGAGGTCTAATTTATGATATATTAATGTGACTTGCTGCATTTGACATTAACAACTACCAAACAAAGTGGCCTCCTGCTGTGGCCATTTCAATTTGGCTTCCTGCGGGATTTAGGCCCTCCCTCTCTCAAGCACACTCTTCTAAATTCATTACTAGAATCTCATCAATCCTGCAAAAAGAAAATTTTTCCCTGCAACTCTTGTGGTTTCCAATGATTGCTTTGGTGGCATGGCCGAATCCACCTTATTGGTAATGGACACTTGCCTTTGTTAGCCAATGGTAAATTTAGAAATGATTATATAGTATATATATTTCTTGCCTTCATGCTAAAAAAATATTTATATTTGCCCCACTTATTTAATATATTAAATATTTTGACCAATCAACAATCACTAATCTATTTATAAAACATATTTCTAGTAAAATAAAAAATAAATAAAGTCAAATAGTTTATTTTATTTGTAATAAAAAAAAAATTTGGTCAATCAAACTAGTTATAACACTACAACCATTCATCAAATACAAGTATACAACTTTTTTCTTCTTCCTAATAAAGAAAAAAAAACTCTTCTTCTCCTTTTAAAAAATCAAAACACCAGTTGTCCTTCTCAAATTCTTTTTCTTCTTTTCAAAAATAAATTAGTCAGACATTCTCTTTCAAATTTTAATTTAAATATCCAATCAACACAAAATAATAGAAAAAGACAAGATAAAGAGATTAATAAATATTTATTATTATTTATTACAAATTTTATTTTTATCTTATTTTTATTAAAAATATATATTTTATTATTAAAAAATTATTAAATAAATACAATTTTGTCTCCATTGAAGTTAGCTTATGATATGCCTCTATTTAGTGGATTCATAGAAATAATTTTGATATGGAGGTAAGGATAGAGTAATTGCTACTATTTCATTGTCTTGTGCATATAAAAAACGAAAAAGTTTAAGTTGTAGTTATGTAGTTACTTCAAAATTTTAGAGGAAGAATTTTACCGTCTTTGAAATCCTATCCAACACGAGTATTATTAATTTTAACTTATTAATATAATAAATTGAGAACACTTATAATTCATAAAAAAAAAAACCTCTAAAGAGTTGAGATGAAATTATAAAAATTTATTCTCCCTTAATTAGACATTTTAAATTTGAATTTTAGTACGAAGCATCTTTAAAATTTTAGAAATAACATTTTACCCCTTAATGGACATCTTTAAAATTTGAGAAATAACATTTTATCCCTTAATGGAATGTTTTGTCCCGAATGGATTTACTAATTCACATTACTTAATTTTTGAAAAAGAAAAAAAAAAAAACACATGATATTAACTTACCAATTTAAGTGTATGAAAGACAATTTATCTCTTAAATGTTTTTTTCGATGATAAATTTTTATTAAAATTAGTAATTTATATCTAATAAATTTTTGCAGTCAATAATTAAAGTAGAATCAAAGAAAAAAATAAGAATTAGCCACCCTTTTTAACAAAAAAAAAAAAGAATAATATATTTTTAAATATCATATATAAAATTTAAATTTAAATGTTAATTAAGTAAAAAAAAAAAATTAATTTGCTAACCGTAAAAATTTTTCGAGTTATCCAACAATGTGCAAAACGTGATTTGGATATCAAATTCATGCGCATGAGAATGAGCATTGAGCATATTATGAAACATCGTTTGACTCCACCATCACATCACACCGATGAGAGATGTCTCCTTCCTTTGTTTGACTGTCACAAGCTGCAATTTTTCTTCTACCCTCGGAAAGAATGCTGGTGTTCGCGAACGGAATATTTCTCAATGATTAGTTATTTTCTTTATTTTTTTTCTTTGCTTCAAAAATATTTTAAAAAAATAAATTAAAGAAAACTCTTTAAAATAATGATATATTATTTTTTAGTATAAAATTTTTATTGAAAATTAAAATTTGAAATCTTAAATTTCTAGTCATCTTATTAAAAAGACTCAAGTCATATCTAACTCCGAAAATATTTGTTTTCGCCATTTACTTTTCTGCAGCGATTTTTTTATTTATTTAGCCACTTGAACTCATTATTTGGTCTATTTTATTATTTGTTCAATTCGTAAAATATGCATGAAACCCCTTAATGCTTGCATGACAAGAAAAAATATTTAACTTGATCAATGATATCATGTCAGGTAACAAAGGGCCATATATTCTATTTTAGGAATTAGACAAGAGACAAAATATATGTAAAATAAAGTTTAGATAGTTAAGTGAACAAAAAATCGTTGCAATGAGTTAAATAGTGAAAATAAACATTTTTAAAAAACTGAGTAACTTGATGTTGGAAAAATTGTGATTATGAGCCATTTTGAGCACTTAGTGTACACATTCATAAAAACATTCTTTCATTATATTAGTATTCATTTGCATATGAATTGATATAGATCTTAAACTGATTAATGAAAGTCCATGATATGAAACATAGCATGAACGAAATCATGATGGGATCATGATAATGAGATTCCTATCATGTGTAATTATGTTTGTATCTAAATTATCCCTA
>CATIWF010095641.1:0-13977 GCA_949630135.1 Balakata baccata
GAAGATGGTCTTCAATGACATGTCTAATTGAGTAATGAGTCTCAGTGACAAGATCTAAAATCACTTGGGCTAGGTGTGACGTAGTCAGTCTAGCGGAAGCTGACACATAGTCCATGCTCTGAACCGAGTAGGGTATAGAACGGTGAAAGGACGAATTGCACATATTGTTGTCTATGGAAAGGTTCATAGTCAAACCACTGACTTTCCGGTCAATTGGGGATCATGATGTATTGCTAGATACCGCTCATGATTTGCTTAACTTATTTGATAATTTAAGTGGCCAACATAACCGGGAACCTAATGGGTCACACGCTTTGGAAATGTAAAGAATGAGTAAAATGGCTTAGGATGAGATCTAAAATATGAGAAAATTATTTTGAGTCAGTTCACGATAAGATCGAGGGGAAAAATCGTTCGGGGGGTCGACGGGTCCGCTGGCCTGGTAGGCCTGCCAGGCAGGCCAGCTGGGCCTGCCCAGCAGGCCCAGGCGGGCTGCTGCGCGCAGCAGCACGCCGATTCCCCGCATAAGATTATAAATGGCCAAAATTGGCCATGACACTATTCATACCTCTTCACTTTCTCCTCCTCTCAATTTTGATCTACTTTTCTGATTTTCTTTTGGATCTAAGAGACCCCAAAAGACAGAAAATAGACAAGGAAAAATTTTTGGGAGAAGAAAAATTTTTGGAGACAACAAGAAAATTAAAGAGTTTAATTTTCTTCTCATATGAACATACACCATTGCTAGCACTTTGAGGTATGTTCAAGCCGTCTCCCTAGTGGTTTCATCCTCTCATCTTCGCGTGGATATTGTTAGAGACAATCCAAGATTGGATTGTTGTGGTTTGCTACAACCCAACAAAGTAAGAAGTTGAAGAAAAATCAAGAAATTATAAAGGTATAAATTCTGAATTTTCTTTGGTTAAATTAGTTTTAATTGGCACATGTATAATCCTTTGATTCAGGTTTTGAAAATTTTTATTTTCCACTGCGTTATATGTATGTGATACATGATCAAAACCCTTCAATAAGCCTTTTCTTTTGCTTTACAATTCCATTTAGCTAGTCACAACGCCTTTTAAGTCCATATGCATATGCATTTGCAACAATTATTGCTTTTACATCAACCATTATACATTTCAGTCAACATTTGCCTTGTATAAAGAAAACCTATACATGTAACACAAACATGTTCTTTACATTCAACATAGTCTTGTTAGCCATATCATAGTAATTATGTAATTCAAATTAAGCAAATCAAGTCACATTACACATAGCATGTAATAATCACACGTATAAAAGAAATCGTTTGATAATTAAACTCACCTTTACTTTTGATATTGAACGTTTAACTTATTGTCTCTCACTTCCTTAGGTGTCTCCAATATGCTGCGAGCCTAATTGAATATATACTTGGTCAATTAATAGTTAAATAAACTTAATAAAACTTAAAAAAATTGAAATATGCATAATTTGGACCACTAACTAGAGTTTGGTATTACGGCAGTGTGACCTTTATGTGTTCAGAAGCTTAAAACTTTTTCTATACTAGTTCAATTTATATGATTCTTATTTTTAATTAAATCTAACATATAGGAATATAACATATATAAATTTTAGAGAAATTGGGGCATTTTGTGGTATTTTGTGAAATTTCTATCCATGTTTTGTTTTCTGCCCTTAGACAGTTTTGGGACACTAAATTTGCTTCTTCATATCTTACAACATACAAGTTATATTTTTTTGAAAATTTGTATACACATATATAAGTCAAAATGGAACATTTTTTATGTTGAAAACTTTTATTCATTCTACCTCTAAGGTCCTCATATAGTAGGGTACTTGTTACTGGTCAAGAACATCGTTGGCATTGAAGGGTTTTGATCATGTATCACATACATATAACGCAGCGGAAAATAAAATTTTCAAAACCCAAATCAAAGGATTATACATGTGCCAATTAAAACTAATTTAACTAAAGAAAATTCAGAATTTATAACTTCATAATTTCTTGATTTTTCTTCAACTTCTCACCTTGTTGGGTTGTAGCAAACCACAACAATCCAATCTAGGATTGTCTCTAACAATATCCACGAGAAAATGAGAGGTTGAAACCACTAGGGAGATGGCTTGAACATAACTCAAAGTGCTACCTTGACCACCTTCAATCAGTTTTGTGAGAAAGCTGGGATTCATCATCAATTAATTGCTCCTTACTCTCCATAGCAGAATGGAGTAAGTGAGAAGGAATCGATACAATTTAGATATGGTGGGATGTATGTTGCATGAGAAGAACCTTCCAAAACAGTTATAGGCAGAAGCAGCAATCATAACTATTTTCCTTCAAAATAGGCTGCCTACAAAGGCAGTTGAGCTTAAAAATCCTTTTGAGACTTGGTATGGCTCTAAACCATCTCTTAAATTCCTAAAAATATTTGGATCTTTGTCCTATACTTATATACCATATCTAAGAGAGATAAGTTTGATGAAAGGGCTATTATTGGAATCTTCATTAGCTATAGTTGAACTATTAAGGCCTATAAAGTCTATCAGCCATAATCTACAAAAGTTGTTATCAGCAGAGATGTATTTTTTGTTGAAAATGAAGAATGGGATTGGAGTGCTGAAAATCAGTATAAGAGGAGCCAGGATCCCAACCTTACTGAATTTGCTACAGCAGATCAGGAGATAAAGGATTAGGAAGCTGAAGCAGTAGATGACAAACCTATGAGAGGTACCAAGCCACTCACTGATGTTTATCAAAGGTATAATATAGTTTGTTTATGAACCTACATGTTATGAAGAAGCCAAAATGAGTGAAAAATGAAAGGTTGCAATGGAAGAGGAGCTCCTTATAATAGAAAAGATTCAAACCTAGGAGCTGGTTCCTTATTAAGAAATGTCATTGGAGTGACATGGGTGTACAGAACTAAGCTAAATGTTGATGGTACTGTTAACAAATACAAAGTTTAGACTTGTGGTGAAAGGTGATGCTCAAATACCTAGCATGGATTACTCAAACACATTTGCACCAGTTGCCAGATTGGATATCATCAGGCTTATCCTTGTTGTGGCTACTCAAATGAATTGGAAAGTGTACCAATTGGATGTCAAGTCAGCCTTTCTAAATGGCTACCTATAAGAGGAGATATATGTTGATCGCCTAAAAGGTTATGTGAAGAAGGGAGAAGAAGATAAGGTTTATCTCCTCAAGAAGGCTCTCTATGGGTTGAAGCAAGCTCCAAGGGCTTGGTATAGCAGGATTGATGAATATTTGTTGAAGCTAGGATTTAGTAAAAGCCTCTCAAAGTCCATTTTGTATGTTAAGTTAAGAGGAGCAGATGTTCTTGCCATCTCATATATGTTGATGACTTATTAGTCACTGGAAGCAATCCAAGTCTGATTGAGGAATTCAAGTTAGAGATGAAGCAAAGCTTTGAGATGACTAACTTAGGCATGATGACTTACTTTCTTAGCATGTAGGTTTGACAAAAAAGGGATGAAATTCTTATATGTCAACATAAGTATGCCCAGGAAATTTTGAAGAAGTTTAGGCTTGATGAGTGCAAAGGCATCGGCATTCCAATGAACTCAAAGGAGAAGCTCAGCAAAGAAGATATAGCAGAAAGGTTGATCAAACAAATTTTAGAAGCATGATCGGTTGCCTCATGTATCTCATAGCAACAAGGCCTGATATTCTCAATGCAGTGAGTGTTTTATCTAAATTCATGCATTGTACCAATGAGTTGCATCACAAAGCAACTAAGAGAGTCTTTCGATATGTCAAAGAGACTTATAACTTTAGAATCGAGTATAGAAGAGGCAAAGAGTTGAAATTGACTAGTTTTATAGACAATGATTGGGAAGGCTCGGCTAATGACATGAAAAGCACCTTAGGGTATTTTTTCACACTTGGTTCAAGTATCTTTTCATGGTGCTCGAGGAAGCAGGATATTATAGCTCAATTCATTGCATAGGCAGAGTTCATAGCTGCCACTTCAACTATTAATCAAGCTCTTTGGCTGAGAAAGGTTCTAACAAATCTCAACCTTAAGCAAACGGAACGCATAGAGATTTATATTGATAATCAAGCTATTATTGTAATATCAACGAATCATGTGTTTTCGTTTGCTCAAGGTTGAGATCTGTTAGAACCTTTCTTAGCCAAAGAGCTTGATTAATAGCTGAAGTGGCAGCTATGAACTTTGCCTCTACAGTGGATTGAGCTATAGCTAACAAAAGTAGCCTTAAATACAATCTTTCCTTGGCTATTTTGTTTGGGTGCGAAGCCATTAGCAAAAATTTCCTATCTAGGAAGATAGGAAGGGTCTTTATGGAAATGGAACCTAAAATGGACAAGACTATTGTTACATAGAGAACAAGAACAACTACAAGAATTAGAGTGTATGTTAAAAGAAGTATATTTGTACCCAACAAAGCCTGATAAAATCATTTGGAAGCCACATCAATCAGGATGTTATTCAGTAAAATCTTTTTATTACTATCCTGTCAACTCAAGATCGTTCAATGAACAGCTTCCTCCATATGTTGGGATCAACACTGCTCCACCAAAAGTCAAATTATTAACTTAGCTTGCATTTAAAGTTCGTATTCCATGCAAAGACTTCTTATTTGAAATAGGTGTTATTTTGATTGCTAAAAATAAGTGTTTTTTGTGGTACATTTGGTGAGTCTGCCTCATATGTCTTGATGCATTATAGATTTTCATTAAAGATATGGTCCTTCTTTATAAGTTAGTGGAAGAGTCAGTTTTGCATGCCAAGAAGCCTTAGCCAGCTCTTTGAACAATGGAAGTCCCTTGCCCATGGGCAGTTTCATAAGAAATTTTGCATGGGCATTCTTTTTGCTATAGTTTGGTCTTTTTAGCTACATATAAATGAAGTGACATTTAGGAAAGCTCAACCATCCATAAATTTGGTCTACAACATTGTGTTTTATCATATATCATTATGGATTAAAGCTTTGAATGAATTGTATCCATATATAGGATCCCAATTGGTGAATAACTCAGATACCATATTGCGTTAGAGCAACCAATGTAAAACAAGAGAACCAATAGCTTGGAAACATCTACCGGTAAAAGTATTAGAGTGGAACGCTGATGGAATTGCATAGGGAAAACTAGAACCAAATGTAATTGGAGGGGTCCTTAGAGATCATAAGGGAAATTTTTTAAAAATTTTCACATGTCCTACAAGAGTTTTAGAATCAAATGAAGCTGAAGTTAAAACTATTTTAAAAGCTCTTCAAATGACTTTGTCATCAATACAAGCTTATAAGAATGTTGTTAGGTTTCAAGTCGAAACAAACTTGACAAATGCCATTAACTGGATCCAAAATACATAAAAAAAAGGGTCCTTGGCATTTATGTAATCTCTTCAATGAGATTCATTCACTTATTGAGTCATTACCATTGGTAAGTTTTATATTTTCGCTAAGAGAATCGAATTATGCAGCTAATGCACTAGCTAAGCAAGGAGTGAAAAGACAAGAAGAATTCTCGGCTACTTTTGTTTGAGTATCTTGTATCCATTATTATGTTCATCTTGTAATTATGCTTTCGATATCTCTATTTTAACTTGAAGCTAGTGGTTTTGTACTAGCTCTTGCTTGATGTATTAATTTTAGGGAAGGATTTTTTAATCAATTTAAACTTCATGTTTAAGTTAGTTTTTCCACTCATCTCTCCATTAATATTAATAAAAAAAAAATTCTTTACTTATCAAAAATAAAAACTAAAATTCTAAATAAACTCAACTAATGTTTATGAGAGTTCCGTTACTAAAAAAATGCAGAGATATCAAAATTTTTCAGGAACCATACGAAAGAGGTCATATATAGTTTTTTTAGATTTTTAATTTATTATCTATTGTTAGATATCAACATTTTATTATCAACTTTGTTTTACATTATAGATATCATACGACTATTTAATTTATTGATGATATCTCTATTAAGTATATCACATAAACAATATAAAAAAATTAATAATAGTCCTTTTACAAATTTAAATTGCATTTCAATAGTTAATTAAACAATTAAAAATAAATTATGTTAATTTTTGACAACTAATTTATACTAACTGTCATAGATGATCTTTGATGGTCGACTTCTTTCACTAGCCACTAACAATTGATTTGTTTGGGAAAAAATAACTAATAAATATGTCAAAAAAGAAACTAAGCTAAAAAAAAAATAAGAGATAATACAAGAGAGAAATCAATTCTTGGCTACATGAAATGAAAATTATAGTACAATAAAATTGTATTTTCCTTTAATCAAACTCAAATTCAAACTCACAACTTATTATATTTGTCATCTCACATAAACTAAAAAATTAACTCACCTGTCTAAAACCCTTGAGAAAATTACCCAAAGCTCACAAATATGTTTTCCGAAATTCTTGAAAGTTTTTCCACACCTAAGAATATCTAAATAAAAATTCAAACTTAAAAATTTCTAAGTTGATTTTATATTTACTTTTTTTTTCTTCATACCTTAAGTGTTTTATATTTGTCTATATTTATAAACACCCAAATTTAGGAATACCATTCCAATCGGAACTTCTTTTCCAAGTCTAATAACTTATCTTTATTTAAATTTAATAACTTATCCTTATCCAAGTTTAACTTGGATTACCACAATTTTAAAAATCAAATCCCAACATGATTATATATCACCATTGATCTTATAGTTGACTGCCCTAATAACAATTAGAGCCGATTTAATTCAATTATTTGAGGTAACTTGTAGATAATAGCTTATTGTGGCAATTGTATATGTTTGATAAAAATATGCTAGTTGTTGCTATTTTTACATTAATTGACTTACGTGTGTGTATATATATATATACACACGTAAGAATATTGGGGGCAGACAAAATTACCGTAAAGTTTTTATTATTTTTATTTTATATATTACTCTTAGTAATTGATAAATTAGTAATTTGGTAGGACCCTCTTATTTATTATTAATAAAATACTATAAAATAAGATGAAATTTGAGATAAATATGCATTTTTATAATTCATTATGATACCATAATATTATATAATACACTATAAATAAAATATTATATTATTATGAATAAAGTTACATTGTTAGTTAAAATATAAAATTTAACATAGTAATTATTAAATTTGAGATAAATATGTGCCTCCATTCCAAATATTAATAGCATTAATTAGTTAATTAACATTCTAAAAATTTAATAAAAAAATTATATAAAATATAAATGATGATTAATGATGAATCTAATATATCATAATCACATACAGCACAATTAATCAAAAGCTAGTTATTCTAAGAGCATTATTGTTGGAAACGTACTGAATTGAACAGTCAGATTGAAAAAATAGAGAATCAACCACTAATGCGGTCTAGCTTGCTAAGATACTCATATTAGTTTAAAAAAAATGGATTGATTAATATATAGAACTAGCTAGGTTCATTTTGCCAAAACCCAGGTTCTTTGAAAAAAAAAAATCAATTTTTGAATATGCAAAAGAGCAATTTCTTAAATATACTTCATTCATAAAAAAAAATAATTAATTAATTCCTTACCTCTTTTTCAATCTGCCCGCCACTTGCCCCTCTCTCTTCTTTCACATTTTTGCTCTTTTTTTTACTTGTTTTCTTACTTTCTTCCAAAGTATTTTTGTTTTCAATTAATTCACCTTTTTTTTAGTTATAATCTTTAATATCTCATTTTTTTATATAAAAATTTTTTTATTATAGATAATATTTATGACAAACTCTATATTCTAAACCCTAAACTCTAAAATCTAAATTCTAAACCCTAAATCTAAACTCTAAATTCTAATTCTAACCCCATTTCTATGAACCCTAAATCCTAAATTCTAAACTCTAAATCATAAATCCTAAACTCTAAACCCCCCTGAACTATGAACTCTAAATTCTAACCTATAAATCCTAAACTCTAACTCTTAATATCTCACTTTTTATTGGACAGATAATAATTTCTTACCACATAAACTTTGATAAATTTTTTTATTAAAAATAATATTTTACAACAAACTTTATATAACCCTAAAACATAAACCCCAAATCCCAAACTGTAAATTCTAAACCATAAATCCTAAATTCTAAACCCTAAATCCCAAATCTAACCCTAAATCTATGAATCCTAAGTCCTAAATCATAAACTCCAAACACTAAATTCTAAATCCAAAACTTTAAACCCTGAACTCTAAATTATAAACCATAAATCCTAAACTCTAACTCTTAATATCTCATTTTTTTTATCGGATAATAATTTCTTACCATATAAGCTTTGATAACTAAATTGTTGGGGACAATTTAGAGAGATTGTTTAACAATGACTTCAAGCCGTATATCAAGATGCTACTTTCCTAAAAGTAAATTTGTTCTCCCTTTTAGAATATAATGAAGCAATAGAGAGCACTTTATTGATGGTGATCTCTAAACTAAACAGCCAAGTGTATGAGAAAAGTACTGAATATATTTTTTATTTTGCAATATTCTAAGCCCTTAATATGATATTTTATAGTGAAAAAACATTTAAAGGACTTCTAATAGATTTATAATAGTTTATTAAGTCGTATCTATCTAGATTGGATCTTATCTTATAGAGTTTTAGTTGAAAAAAGAATTTAATAGTAAGTTGGTATCACAGTCGTCACAACCTCATGTCAAAAGCTAAGCTAGTGTAAACTAAAATCGCAGGCAAGCTTTGCGATCTCGCAATGCCCGTCATGACTATGACAGAACTTAAGCCAACCATATGCATCATGATCTCATGACACCCGTCACAACCAAGACAGAAACCTAATCTTTTGGAACTTGTCACGAGCTCGTGAAAACCATCACTTGCCCATGACACAAAACTTATATTTTGAAAATACCTAACAATCTCTCCCCCACCCCCCCTAATTTCAAAATGAACAAAAAATTTAGATTATTTTTAGCACTTATAATTATATGTATAAATAATGGTATCTCGTGATTTTAACCACTATATAGCAGAGTTTCATTACAATATATCAAAATACAATGGTAGACAAGCTTTGAACCACATTTTATTTGATAAGCAGAACAAATCTCTACACATATAATCTTTACACTTTTTGGCTACATAACAAATGACACTTTTATTAAGGCCTTGTGTCTATGTATCATTCATGAATGCTTAAGAGCCAAGCTCTTAAGCTCATTGAAGTGACCACACTTCGCATCCACATAGGTAGACATTTTCATGCCCTTGTATTAAGCATATATTCTGAACAAAATATTGTCTTTAGTTCTATTAAGAGATCAATTCTCAACCTCACATAATTATACAATACGAGTACCAAGCACTATTTTACCTTGGGATGACATAAACAAATTATTAAGTGCTTGCAAACCGTACTAATAATGTACTTTACTCATTAAACTTAAGACTTGACGTTGTATTAAGCATTAAGTTGAGTTTCCATCATTGGTGATTTAAATTTAGTAGGCTTAAGCCACTTCCTCCTTAATGTTTTATTTACCAAGTCTCTTGACAAACTTTTGGTTAATGGATCTACCAAATTTTGAGATGATCTAACAAAGTCAATTGTGATCACTCCATTAGATTTCAACTTTCTCACTTGACTGTTTCTTTGTCTAACATGTCTAAACTTGCCATTATAGATATGACTATAAGCTCTAGCTACTGTAGCTTCACTATCACAATGGATAGATATAAGTGAAACTGGCTTAGGCCATAAAGGTATATCATAAAGCATATTTCTGAGCCATTTAGCTTCTTTAGCCGTTAAAGCTACAGTTATGAACTCAGCTGCCATTGTGGAATCAACTATGTAAGTTTATTTCTTAGAAGCCTAAGAAATTGCACCACCACTAAACATAAAGATCCACCTACTAGTAGAGGCATAATCCTCTCTGTTAGTAATCCAACTTGCATCTGAGTATCCTTCCATCACTGATGGATAGCTATTATAAATTAAACTATAATTCATAGTTTTCTTAAGTACCTCAAAATCCTTCTAATTGCATACCAATACATATCATTTCGATTACTTGTGTATCTACTCATCTTTCCAATAGCAAAAGTTATGTATGGTTTAGTGCATGTCATTGCATACATTAGACAACCTATTAACTTGGCATAATCAAGTTGTGATACTGGATTGCCCTTATTTTTGGACAGTTTCAGCTTGGATCAAGCGATGTAAAGGTTGGATTGCAATAAAAATGATTGAATCTTTTGAGAACTTTCTCAATATAATGAATTGTGAAACTGATATACTTTCTCCATCTCTCACTATCCTTATGCCAAGGATGACGTTCGCCTCACCCATATCTTTCATAGCAAAATTACTGGATAGAAATTTTTTGGTTGCTTGAACTACTTCAAGATCAGTTCCAAAGATCAACATGTCATCTATATCGTAATAAATAATGACACCTTTATTTTCATTATTAAACTTGCTATAAACACATTTATATGATTCATTAATATTGAATCCATTAGCAAGCACAACCTGGTCAAATTTTTGATATCATTGTTTAGGTGCTTGTTTTAATCCATATAAGGAGTTAACAAGTCTACAAACTTTATGTTCTTGTCTAGGCATAACAAACCCTTCGGGTTGTTTCATATAAACTTCTTTATCAAGTTTGTCATTCAAGAATGTGGTCTTTACATCCATTTGGTGAATTACCAATTTATTTATAAGTACAAGTGCTATTAGCACCCGAATTGTTGCAATCCTTACTACTAGTGCATAGGTATCAAAATAATCAATACCATGCTTTTGAGTAAAACCTTGTATAATCAGTCTCACTTTTCTTTTATTCAAGGATTCATCAACCTTTCTTTTGGTTTTAAAGATCCATTTGCAACCGATTGGCGTGAAACCAATTGAAAGATCCACTAATTCCAATGTATTGCTTCCAATTATGGAATCCATTTTATCATTTATAGCTTCTTTCTAGAAAGCAACATCATAGGATTTTATTGCTTCCTCATATGTAAAAGGGTCTGCTTATGTATTATAGCAATAAGATATTCGGCTAACTATTGATTCTCTTGTTCCTTTGATAAGAAACATTTGAAAATCATCACCAAAGTCTTTTGCTCCTTCGAAGTTCAGTGACTTCGTCATCATCATTATCAATGATATCTTTCCCTTTTTCAAGGTCTGAACCATGTCCATGTTTTGAAATTGGTTTTGAAGTATTGAATCTATTTTCATCAAAGAAAACATCCTTTGATTCTATAACGGTGTTTATTGGCATTGAATCATTAGGCTCAATAACAATGAACCTATAAGCTTTGGAATTTTGTGCATATATAAGGAAAAATGCACTTCATACCCCTTTCACCCAATTTCTTTCTTTTGGGTTTAGGTACTTTCACAATTGCCCTACAATCCCAAACTCCTAAATAGTTTAGGTTAGGCTTCTTTTTGTTCCAAAACTCATAAAGAGTTGTGTTACTCTTTTTCCTAGGAACTTAGTTTAGGATATGGCAAGCTGTTAGTATTGCCTCGCCCCAATAGCCTTGACTAAGGCCTAAATTTGACATTATTGCATTGACCATTTCTATTATAACACAATTTTTGCATTCAGCTACACCATTTTGTTGTGGTGTATAGGGGCAATAATCTCATGCACAATTCATGTGCTTTCAAGGTACTTTAGATCATAGTACTCTCCTCCTTTATTCAACCTTAATCTTTTGATATAGGTCTCACATTGCAATTCAACTTCAGTTTTATACACAACAAAATAATTTATGACCTCATCTTTTGAATGTAACAAATAAACATGACAATTTCTACTATAATCATCAATGAAAGTCACATAATACTTCTTATTTCTTATAGTTGGAGTTGCATGCAAATCACCCACTTCACTATGTATAAGTTCCAACAATTATGTTGTTCTTTCTACCTTAGGAAATGGATTCCTTGTTATCTTAGTTAACATGCAAGTTGTACATTTCTTTCCTAAGTCATTTTTATCAAGATATGGCAAAAGGTCCAACTTTATCATATCATTCATTCTTTTGAAATTAACATGCCCAAGACAGTTATGTCATAAAAATAAAGAATAATCAACAATATAAACTGAACTAGATGCATTATTATTGATATTAGGAAGAGCAATACAATTTAGTTTGAAAAGACCATCACTAAGATAGCCCTTACCCACATTCTCCCTTTGGACAAAACAAATTTGTCTGACTCAAATACAAGCCTAAAACCATATTTATTTAGCAAGCTACCTGATACAAGATTCTTCGTTAATTCTAGTACATAAAAGACATTAGCTAATGTTAAAACCTTCCCATAAGTAAATTTCAGCTCCACATTACAAATGCCTTTGACAAGGATAGTTGAAGCATCCCTATGTAAAGAACAGTGTCATCAGCAACTGGTTCCATAGTTTTGAAGAAATTGTTGTTCTTACTAATATGGCATGTAGCTCCTGAATTAATCCACCTGGCCATCACATCCTCAAGAAGGTTAACCTCTGAAACAACTGCAATTAGATGATCATTACCATTTGTATTAGAAGAGGTAGCTGCCTTTTCTTTTTCTAGCTTCTTTTTTAGGAATCGACATTCATTCTTGTAATGCCCTTCTTTTTTGCAAAAGAAATATTGGCCTTTCTTTTTCTTGTTTTTCTGTTGCCCATTGCCATTATTTGGCCTTTCGTTTCCAAGCTTGTTTGAAGGATTTCGGGATTTTCCTTCCTCAACCACATGCACTTTGGATATCTAACTTTCAAATTCCTTCATATTTTCTTGCATGCATATTTCAGCTTCCACACAAATTTTGTGAGCTAATTCATCAAGGGTTATTTCACATTTTTCAAGTTTGAGAGTTCTTTTAAACTCTTTCCAAGATTGGGGCAATTTATCAATAATAGATGAAACAATTATGCATTAATCCATATGCATATTATGTTGAGTAAAATGATTAAGAATTCTTTCAATTTTAGAAAATTGCTCCATTACCAGCTATTATCCATTTTATAATTTGTGAAACGAGAAATTAGAAATTTCTTACTTATTGCATCTTCTTGCATATATTTGGCCTTAAGTTTCTCGCACAGCTCCTTTGCAGTCTTAAGTTGATGATAAATATCGAAGAGGGAATCACACATTGCATTGAGGATATGGCCTCTACATATCTCATCAATAGTGTCCCACTTTTGCCTCCTTCGGATTTGAGCTACACTTTCATCATCCTCTTCAGCTGGTATAGCAGTGTTGAGGATATAGGCAACTTGAATTGTCAGCAGTAGGAAATGGACACATTTTTGCTATCTTATGAAGTTTCCTTCATCAAACCGTTCCAGCTTGATAATGTTGGTTGTCAAGTCCCTTAGAGGTGCCATTGATACAAGCAAATTCATCTTTAGATTGTTGGAGAGAATTTAGAGACATTGTGTAATAATGACTTCAAGGCGTGTATGAAGATGTCACTTTCCTGAAAGTGAATTGGTTTTCCCTTTAGGATACAATGAAGCAACAAAGAGCACTTTGTTAATAGTGATCTATGAACTAAGTAGCCAAGTGTATGAGAAAAGTACTGAGTAGGTTTTTGATTTTGTAGTAATCTAAGCCTTTGATCTGATATTTTATAGTGACAAAATGTTTAAAGGACTTCTAATAGTTTAGAATAGTTGATTAAGTCGTATCTATCTTGATTAGATCTTATTTGATAGAGTTCTAGTTGAAAAAGAAATTTAATTGCAAGCTGGAATTGCAGTCATCGCGATGCCCATCACGATTTTATGACAAAAGCCAAGTCAGTGCAAGCTAAAACCGCAGGCAGGCATCATGACGACCGCGACAAAAACCTAACCTTTTGGAACTTATCATGAGCTCGTGACAATATATATATATATATATATATATATATATATATATATATATATATATATATATATATATATATATATATTGGATAAGAAG
>CATIWF010095659.1:0-17841 GCA_949630135.1 Balakata baccata
ATTTTGACCACTTTGTCATCAGATTCTTCACATATATAGGATGAAGATCTTACAATAGTGTAATGATTTATATTTGAGGGAGAAGTTGCTAAAATCTTTTACTCAGATTCTATAACAGATGATTTCGAAGCCTTGAAAAAATGTAAGGTAATACTCTAAATTAAATGATTTTATTGTCTAATTTATAAATTTTCTTATTTTTCTTTTTTTGCTTTTTTATTTTTGAACTTATTGAATAACAATTAAAAATTATATTGTTTTATTTAATTTTTTTAATTGAGAATTGAGTTCTGCCACTGTTTGTCATATCACAGGCAATATCATCGTCAATAATGTTCATAGAAAATAATACATTGAAAACATAGTTTTAGAATTTCAAGTCTAATTTGTGGTCCAATTAGTTAAAAACTGTAAAAATTTTCAAAACAACCCGAGTTTGAATCTCACCATCCCTTTTCCAAACTTAAATCCATAAAGCTAATTTGTGATTGCATTTTGAGAAATTGCAGGAGTTAGCAATGATTTACCTGAAGTATTCTTTTTTTTTTTTTTCTAAAAAGAAAAGAAAAGAAAAATCAGTATCTTTGACCTAAAAAATTAGGAAGACTCCACCATTTTTTTTTTTCTAATTATACACTTTTTTGGTCAAAAAGTGCACTTAGCTCACAAAAAAATACAATTAAAGAAAGAAAAATACTATTTATCCCCACTTATTTTGAATCAATTTCTATCCAATTTATATTAAAATATTTGTATTTTATCGGTTTATCTACTTATATTATTTAATCTATTTTAAAATATTAATATTTTGATGTAAATGAGATGTGATGGTACAAAATAAGTTGACATTTAGTAATGCCAATATTAATAAAAAAAGTGTAACTCTACAAAAATCATAAAATAAAATAAAATAGAGAATTTTCAAAAATAATAAAAAACGGAAGATAATTATAAAAATATTGTCCCTTAAAAATTTTTTTTTTTCAAAAAATATAGAGCGCTTAAAATTTTTTTCAAAAATACCAAAATTAATATTTATCCAAAATTTCCCGAAATTTACCTAAAGTTTACCACAAATTAATAAAAATTGAATTTACAAAAAGTTTTTCAAAGAATTATTTAAAATTTGCTCAAATTATACTCAATATTTATCTAATGTTTACTAAAAAAATGAAAATTGAATGTACACAAAGTTTACTTAAAGATTTATCAAGATTTATCCAAGAGTTACATAAAATTTATCCGAAATTTACCCAAGATTTACCACAAATTAATGAAAATTGAATTTACGAAAGATTTTTCAAAAATTTACTTAAAGTTTACTCAAATTATACATAATATTTATCTAATATTTACTAAAAAAATAATAAAAGTTGAATTTATATAATGTTTACTTAAAAATTTATTAAGATTTACCAAATAGTTACTCAAATTTTACCCGAAATTTACTACAAATTAATGAAAATTGAATTTATAAAAGATTTTTCAAAGATTTACTTAAAATTTACTCAACTTATACCTAATATTTATCTAATGTTTACAAAAAAAAAATAATAAAAGTTGAATTTATACAATATTTACTTTAAGATTTATCAATATTTATCCAAGAGTTACCCAATATTTACTCGAAATTTACCCAATATTTACCACAAATTAATAAAAATTGAAGTTACAAAATATTTATTAAATATTTACTTAAAGTTACTCAAGTTATACCCAAGATTTACCCAAGATTTATTATAAAATTAATGAAAATTAAAGTTACACAAGATTTATTCAAGAATTACCCAAAATTTACTTAAATTTTACCCAAAATTTACCCATGTTTATTCAAGATTTTCTAATATTTACCCTAGATTTATTCAAGAATCCACTCAAGATTTAATAAAGTAAATAAACTTAATTAAGTTAATTAAATACAAATTTACCCATTTTTTATAATTAAAGTTTGTCCATGGTTTAATTTGATAATTGAATTAATTAAATTCAAATTTACATTTTTTTTCTAATTAAGTTAATTAAACAATTATTAAAAATAAATAAATACATTCATAAAAATAAATATTGGCCTTGTAAATAAATAAAATTCTTAATTCATGTTTAAAATGTGAAAAATGATTATTTTGTCTTAATTAAATAAAAAATATGTTAAGTACACACTGAATCTAGTATTTGAAAAAAAAAAAGTAAAAATAAAAACACAGAAAATCTATCAATAAAATTGAAAAAAAATTTATAATTCTTGCCAACAGCGTAAATTTCCCAAATAAATATGTGTATTCTCATTTCAAACTTCTTAGCATCATGAGTCAAGAAATCCACTGCAAAAAAGACCTAATGATAGATATAAAAAAACTGAAAATCCATCGTATTCACCGCCGTTGTTCTCCACATTTGCCATCTTAACCGACTCGAGACGGGTCCTCCTCCATATACATGCATGACATTGAAGATGATGAAGAAGAAGAAAAGAAGATGTAGATATTTTTGAAAAACCATCTAGTAATATTGAAAAGAAGGTAGTTTGTGAATTTTTCTATAAAAAAAGGTCCATTCACTACCTATAGTAACCCAAAAAAAAAAACTCACATGTAAGTAAAAATTCTAGCATCATAAGACAGCTGAACTCACCCATTGAGACCATTGCTCAATATCAGAGTTATTGTTCTGGCAAAAGACATATCCAACTACCGGAATTGTTTATTTTTGTCATTTTATCCCATTAAGGGTTTTTTTTGGTCCAATTACCCTTTATATTTTGTTTTATATTTTATTTTTTGTTCATTTTATCACTTAATATTTCAAAAACAAAACAGATTGGGTTCCATATATTAATAAGCCAAGCCAAAAAAAACTATTGTTGCATGAAATCCACACTATTCTTGAGTATGACAAAAAGCATATTATAACGAAATTTTGAAATTTTAAAGAGCGAAATAAACCAAAAACGATATATAAATAGCAATTTAGACAAAAAACCAAGCAAAATGACAAAAATGTATTTTGTTATATTTTTTAATTTTTATATGTGATTTTATTCACTGTAAAAAAACACCTCACTACAAACTATATAATGGCTTACCCAGGAGAAGGTAGACATTAAGTAACCCAAACTTATAGAACGAACACCATTTTTCACAGGTTTGGAAATACAATCAGCACCTTAATTACCTAACCTTCGAATGTATATGCAAAGGAACTATAAACAAAAACTGACAACCCTTCTGTATCATCAAAATTCCCAGGGAGCTGCAGATTCACTATTAACAACTTGGATACTAGTAGCACAGTTAGACTCAAATGTTGCAGGGTTAAAGAGTGCAGTTGCTACTCATGTATTATGTTTTTGTTCTTTCTTAATTTGTGGGATATGACATTTAACACGGTTAAGCATTTATTTATTTCATCTGGCCCTACTAAATAGATGTCCATTAAAATTTTTATACAATAATTAAGAAATGTGTTTCAAATATTGATAAAACGTTACATTATCTTTAGATAATTAATTTTTTTGGTACATAAAGATAAGCAAAAATTTACAAGAAACAGAAACTAACGAAAATAAGATAATTAATTAATTGCACATGGAAGAGAGAATTTTAAATAAGTGGTTGTATATGGAAGACAGCTTTAAACAGAGAATAAATGTTTATATGTAACTGATAAACATCAAATATATCTTTGAACAAAAACTCTAATTCAGAAAAATATCTGATAGGAACAAAGGAAATATTTTTTAAACCAATATAAGTATTTATTCCATTTCATTTCATTTACAGATTTTACTAAACATGATTAATAGATAAATATATTTATTTATTTCAAGATACCATACTGCTATATAAAGAAATGTACAATGAAGCAAAGTATAAGAACAACTGAAGTGCCTACACATAGAGACTGTCTCTGCCTCTTCCCCAGGCATACATGGGTCAAGCATTTGTACTCCACTACATTTCATCAAATCCCCAGTTCAAGACAGCAATAAATTCAAGTTTGAAGGGCCAATCTTATCGCTATATTGACAAATCGCACATACAATGCTAAAAATGAAAAGAATATATTACACGTCAAAATATTCTTCGAAAAATGATAAGTTACATGGCGGATGTAGTTGCACAAGTTAATGGAATTTGAGCATTTTATGTTCAGACTAATTTATTCAAACAATAATGTTACATAGTCCAACTTATTTTCTACCATCTTATTCCACCGGTATTAAAATATTAATACTTTAATGCAGATTGAACAATACAAGTAGATGGGATGGTAAAATACAAATACTTTAATGCAGATTGGACATAAGATGGTACATAAATAAGTGGCACAAGTAACATTTTTACTATTCAAATTCCTATTGCCCCCATGTAAACAATTCAAATTTTTGGATTTCGTGCTCCTAAAATTTCCAGCCCAAGGAATTCGTATGTCTAGAAGATGAAGCAGAATTGTCCCCAGGAAAGCGACCTGGTTTAATTATTGAAGAGGCACTGTGGGAAAACAAGTAGAATAAATCATAATGTGATTTTATGACGCTCTTTATGGACACGTTGTAACAAGTGTCAACCAACATTACCCATTTTTCCTTTGCACAGATATTTTCTTCATAGCTGCAATATTTTTAACTTCCCGGCTGCACAGAAGTAAAGAATAATGTGAATGCTGTGTGCGATAAACCAAGGCACAAGTAACCTCTCATTCGTTTTTCCACTTCGCAGAGAAGAAAAAGAATCAAATGGTAACTTATGCCGAGTCAGATATTTACTTAGCCTATACTTAAGCTGATTGCACCAAATTCTTGTTTAAGATTAAAGCCAGCAAGATTAGGTCTTCTTTTCGTCCTTTAAATGTAGAAGAAACAATGTTTGCTTCGTCTTTCATGGAACGAATACCTAACCATGTCCTTAAAATAATTACTTGCTAGTCTATTGCTATGGGCGGAAGATTTAAATATAATACCATCATCATTATCACCATATAAGTGGATCAAGATATTTTCACCATTTCCACAGAGCTAGAAGTATTTTCAGTCTATGCAAGTTTTTTCTATTAAATCCCTATAATTTGATTGTGTTGCAATGAAATCTCAAACTATAATTTTATTCACATTAAAGGACTTTTCAAGCCCTTTACTTTCTAAATTTCCTTTTCACACCCTAGACTTTTATTTATCTTTCAAGAAGATTTTTACACACTATGGAAAAATATTTTATGGTTTTGTTATCACACAAGGGGCATCTGCCTTTCCTAAACGGAAACAAAGAGCTATTTAGAGATCTTCTACTTACCCATAGGATAATCTTTAGATTTCTAACCTCCTACGGTTCCCTGTATTCATTAAAGTAGGACTGTAGATGGATTGTAGAGATCCTGAACTGAATAAAGGGGAAAAAAAATACCGAAAACTGAATTGTACTGTTGACCTTTTTTTAGTAGAACCAAACGAAACTGCATAGTTGACTTTAACTTAGTACATTTGTGGCAATCACAATATCCTCATTGAGAATTGGACTGAAAAACCAATTACATACTATGAGTAGCTTATTACTAGGAACACATATGTTGGTGTTATGATTTCATTCATGTTAATTAAAATTTCAAACATATATGAAATTGAGATTATATACAATTAGTACTATGAGTTCATTAATTAGTGTTATGATTTTACTCATGCTAGTTAAATAATGTACAAAATGAAATTGTATACCATTAATACTATAAGTTCATAGGGTTAAACTTTCATTCAAATTACTTACTGATGTATGAAATTGAATTTATACACTACCAATAATATGAATTCATCATTTAGTTTTATGATTTAATCAAATCAGTAAATTATGAATTAACTTCATATCACATATTATTAATGCTATCAAGTATGAATACATTAATTAATTTTATGATTCATTCAAATTTGTTAAATTATATATGAAATTCAGATTGAATATTATAAGTGCTATGAACTTAGTGTTATGCTCTTATTCAAATTAGTTAAATTGTGTATAAAATTGAGATTATGTAATATTGGTACTGTGAATTCTTTAATCGATACTATTTAAATTAGAGAAAAGTAATATAATTAAAATTATCAGTATATAATATGATTATTTAGACAAAATGTGATATGAACTTGGGGAGAACCACACCCCAAAAGCTAGCTCAAGAGGTTGGAGAGCTTTAAATCCATATAAATCCCACATCACTTTCTTAGTTTTTTTGATGTGGGATTCAAGTCTCATACCTTGCAAGTGGGATGATAAAAATCCACCATGCTCTGCAGCTCAGCGCCCACATGGGCTAGTTGTGCACTAGGTCTTTCCTAGTTCCGGGCAAACACTGTTATGCCGGCGTCACTATCCACGTGACACGATTGCACTGGAAGACATGATGGATGGCTCTAATACCATTTGATGTGAACTTAGGGAAAACCACATTCCAAAAGCTAGTTCAAGAGGTTGAAAAGCCCTAAGTCCATATAAATCTCACATCACTTTCTTAGTTTTTCCGACGTGGGATTCAAGTCTCATACCTTGCAAGTGGGATCATAACAAAATGTAATAAACAATTATAGGAAATTGAGCAAAACTAAAAATATGATTAGTAAATTCTAAGTGGAGGTTGTGAATATTGAACCCATAATCATTATTTCTTTCTTAATTTAAGAAATTCTCCTTTAGAGATTGGTTTTTTAGAACTTCATAGTTTCTTTAAACTCTCTCTCTCTTTTAATAGCATCAAGCCTATGATTCACCATTCTCCCTACTTTATTTGCTAAGGCTTTCATTTAGTATGTAAATTTTGCAATGCAGTCAATCTTAAAAGATTATTAGAGTTGAAACTTTTTGTTGGCCTCCTATAAGAACCATGGATACTTCTAGAATAATCTAAGATTATTCTTGTCTACTAAAGGACCACTTTCGACACTTTTCTCAACTTTCAAGGTCTTTTTTATAGATAGCCGAAGTGTTGGGTATCTAAAATAGGGTATAAGAGCTTATTCAAACAAAAAGTAAAAATCTAAGGGCTTGTTCTTACACACTAAAAATGTAAAGGTCTAATAGAACAAACAGTTAAAGTTTGGGTGCTTAATAATGTTTTCTTCCTTTAAAAAAAAAAGGCATAATTTCATAAGATAATATTACCTCTTAAGAAATTCTATCTTTGATTTCTTCATCAAGTTGCTCTTCACATTGGAAAGATTAGATCCAGGTCCACTTCCTAAAACAGAAATATTCAAAGCAAAATAAACATACAAATTTCTAGAGCATCTTCTGCGGCTTCACAGCCTTTGAAGAAGCTGCAAGTTACAGAAACCTTAATAAGAAATAACCCGACTGCACTGAACTACAAGAGAATCAATCACCATGTCTAGAGAACAGGAAATTTTACCTCCAAGAAAGGTTCTTTTACTGCCTGAAGGTGGAGCCTTTGTACAAAGACGAATTTGCCTATTTTGTTTCTCTACAAAGTTCAACAGTTTGTAAGAATTGTGAAAATGCTGCAGCACAGAATCTCATAGTATCTCAGAGTTCACCCCCAATTTAGCTATAAAATTGGAATTCAGAACCATTCTTGCTATTTCATGTGTGCCGTATCACTTGGGCATAAAACTAATCGTGCATTGCTTCTTCCTAGATATCATTTCTCTTTTAACCAACTCTTTAGCATATCAGAAATATTAAGATATTCCCTAATTTGAAAGAAGACAAATTATACAATATATACATATACTTAAGTTAGTTAGGTAACCAGAATCATCTAATCAGAACTTCTCTGCCGAATTTGACCATCCAATAAACCTCATCTCCTTTTCCAAGTATTTTCACCTGTACAAGGAGTACAACCCCTCAAGTTAAATCTATAACTCTATAATTCTCTAGTCAACTAAAGGGATGTAATAAAGAAAGGAGAAAAAAGTGAGGCAAAGTTGTTTGTCTGATATTTTCAGTTATCAAAGCAGTTTGGTGGTTGCAGTTCCCTGTATCCATAAATCATCATCCATAAACCAAATTCATGAATGCGTTTGCATTTAACTAAGAATGAGAAAGTAGCATTTTCTTTAACCTTCAGTAAAACATGACTATTTCAGTAGGGCATTGAGCTTGCCAACATTACAAGCGACACAAGCATTCAAACAATAAGCAAAGCTATTGTCATAGAAATCAAAATTGCATAGAACAAATGCTGAATCACCAAAAAACAAATAAAGAAAAGAGTAAGACAAATAAAAGTTAAATGCAACATGGACCTAACTCTGCTATAAAACAAGACCAATATTACTCCAACAAATAACTCACTTGGAGATTATATTGGCACCCTAAACTTAAATAATGCATTAAGTGACTGCTAGAAACTCACTCTATCTGTCTTGC
This sequence comes from Balakata baccata, assembly GCA_949630135.1. NCBI lineage: Eukaryota > Viridiplantae > Streptophyta > Magnoliopsida > Malpighiales > Euphorbiaceae > Balakata > Balakata baccata. Next base: position 8,373 of record CATIWF010095659.1, read on the forward strand.
ATTTGGTGGCATTCAATGGCCCCATAATACAGATCATGCACATGATGGTTTCTCACAGTAACAGGTAGAAAGACAATAAACGATAACACACCCTATCAACATGCAGAAGTGTACATATATCCATAAAAAATCAACGTTATGATGTATATTTCAGATGATGAAGACATACTTGCATCTTCTTTTTGGTACGATTGCCGAAGTCGAGCACCAGCTTCATTCTCTTTCTCAGAAAGAGCAGTCACTTTTGCCTACAAGGATTTCACCCAGTTAGAGCATATATTTTGTAAAGAAAATAGCATTTCTTAAGCATAATTCAATTAAACAAAAATAACAAAAAGGAATTGAGAGATAAAAAGAAGTCACCTTATAAAGGTCCTTCCATCTAAAGGAAACTTTATTCTGCCTCATCCTCTCCAATACTATATTAACATTCCTCTCTCCGAAATGCTGCTCAAAGAATCTCTTCCATAGCTTATCAGTTACTGGGCTAAGATCTCGCCCCTATACCAATAAAGAATTAAGGAACTAAATAATTCTACAAAAGAAAAGCATATGAATTCATTTTACAAAATGAGGTAGGCTGTCTTACTTCTGTGCTCTTCTCTATGTGCATCAACTGTTCTAGTGTACAATATGGTAAAATGCGATCAAGCAGATGTAAATCTGTTTCCCCAACATCCCCTAGGTACCTCACATAAGTGATTGCTACATCAACGCAAAGATCAACCAATGAAGGAGCTTTCCTCTTTGTCTCAGACATACTGCTTGCCCTCTCCTCCAAATATCCCCTCATTAAAGCTATCAGAAACAGGATAAAGTCCGGTCAGCAACACATATCTTAACCAAGATCACTATACTTAATCCAGTTAATTGAATAATCGATGGTCTACAAATTAGCCGATCGATTCAATTAAGTTTTCGCCATGTAAATACATATACATACAACTAAATCCAGACAAAGCTGCAAAAAAAAAAAAAAAAAAGTTGCAAATGAAAAAGAGAACGCATAATCAATAAAAGTCAGATTCAAAGGTTAGTCTTTTAAGATCAAAGCGGGGACAAAAAAAAATAAAAATAAAAATTCCCTCTGAAAGCACGATTATCAAATCGATAATTCCAACACCAATTATCAGAATTAAATAAAATAAGTAAAGAAAAATTAATAGATCAGATCTTACAGAGCTATAACTAAGAAGGGACTCCGCCGGTGGGATTCCGACGATAATCGGAAAATATTCTTTTTTTATATATATATTTTACTCTAATATGCGCAAGATATGCCAACAAGCACTGTTCTTTCCGGTGAAGTGCAGACAGCTCGGAAATTATGCGGATATCTTATGGAAAAAGATCCTTGAACTTTATCGGTTCTTTCCATTGAGATCCTCAACTATTTCTTTTTCTATCAAAATTGCCCACTTAGTCACCTACCCGGTGCTTTTTTAAGGATATGTTAGAGTATTTTTAACGAAAACTGATATCTGTACCATTTTCACCGCTTGTTTTATATTAAAAATACAAATATTTCATATTAATTAGTATAAATTAAAATAAAGAGTGTTGGAATAAATAATATTTTTCATTTTTAATAGCATTTTTTATTCTATTTTTATTATAATAAAAAATATTTTAGAGTATTTTAATTTAATATACTTTTTAAATTTTTATTTTACTTTATTAATTGTAAATTAATATTTACTAAAAATAAATAAATTATTTTTTATTATAAAAGAAAGAGAAGTAATATACCAATTAAAATATAGAATATATATATAACGTAGAGATACGTTAATTACAATTAGAATAGAATATGAAATTTAACTCTCTAAATATAAAAAATCAAACTTATTCTCTACTCTAAAATTTAAAAATAGAGAGTCAATTGAAAATTTTTTTCTCAAATACTCTCCAAAATAAAGAATATAGTCCATATTTCTCTCCTTTTTTATATAGGAGTTTTATTCTATCCAACGGCCTTCTTATCTTTTTTCTTGCTTATTTCACAAATTTTACATCTTTCTTTTTCAAATTTAAGAGTAAAAAAAAGTTCCTTTGCAATATTTTTTTTTATTTCTCTTTCCTTTTTTTTTATTATTTTCTATCTCTTTCTTTTTTTTCTTATCTTTTACTCTCTCTTCATTTTTCTAGATAGTTTTATTAATAAAAAAATAAAAACAGTAAATGAGATAATAAATATTATTGAAGTGTAAACAATTTTTTATAACATAATAGATAGTGAAATAGTGATTTTAAAATGTTATCACATAAAAATAGTCTCAAATAAACTCTCTATCTTTTAGATTTGAAATTTTTTTAGATAAATTCAATTCAACATACCATCGTAAAATAAATCGATCACTTATTAATATATATTTAATTATTTTGATGATTGGATTACCTTATAAATGACGTTGTAGATTCAGAAATTTTCTTAGGCTATGTTTGGAATAAGAAATTTTAAACAATTATAAATTTATGCTAAATTCATCATTTTACTACTTAAAAAATGTCAAAATCTATAGAATTTAAAAAATAACTCATCCATCAAAATTTTTCATTTTTTAAGAATTTAATTTCCTACTTCCAATATTGAAAAGTTCAAAATCCATAAATTTTAATCAATGCGAGATTATTGTCATATTTTTTAATTTAAAATTATCCATAATAAATTATTAATATTCCAAAATTATCTTTAAACCTAAAAAAGTAAAAATTAATTTTCTTTTTACTTCAACTAATTGCTTTAGCTTATTATTATTATTATTATTATTATTATTATTATTATTATTATTATTATTATTATTTTGTATAATATAGTGTTAATATGTACTAAATTATTAATAAAAAAATATTTATAGCAATGTAATTAAATATTATAATATATAATAATTTAATTTTTTTATTTTTTAACTCTTAAAGTAATTAATTTTATTTTTAAAATTTTTAAATACATAGTAAAATTGATTGTATATACTTAATTAATAATAAATCATCAATATTTAATAAAGAGTAAAATTGTAAATTAATTGTTAAATTTATGGATACTGGTCATTAAACCAAAAATAAGTGTAAGTTCACAATTTATGAATTTTATAGTTAAACCAAACGATAGAATTTTCAGAATCCATAAATTTCACAATCCATTGATTTAAAATCTATAGAATATAGTGTATTTAACTCTCTACGTCTCGAGATTTAAACTTTTCTCTTTATTCTAATTGTAGTTAATATATCTATACTTTTTATACATATTGTATCTTTTTATTAATATATTACTTTTTCATTTTCTTATTATAAAAAGCTATTTATTTTTTTTATAAATACTAATTTATATTGGATAAAGTAAAATAAAGAATAAAAATATAAAGAGTCTATTTGATATATATAAAAAAAATTCATTTACTATATTTAAAAATACTGTTAAAATACTTTTTAATCTATTAAAGATATTTTTAAAGATAAAAAATACTATTAGAAATGCTCTTATGTGATACACCAGCTCTTGGGCAAAAATAAACTATCTAAATAGTGAGAAACATACATACATGTATAAAAATTAAGAAAAATTTTATGGATGTTTTTATTTCAACATTCTTTAGATATTTTTCTATAATTGGTATACTTCATTTAAATTTTAATTTATAAACATTTCAAAGATATTTTTCTGTAATTTGCTCTATTTGAGCAAATTACAAAAAATCACCTTTAAAGTTTTAAAAATTATAGTAAAAAACAAACTTTTAAAAAATTAACAGTGCATTTCCTTTTTTTTTTTTTTATAAAAACGTCATTTGAAATAAAAATTAGAAAAAATATGATTTGAATGTACTGACTGTCTTGCAGCTATAGTCATTGGTAATAAACAAAAATTCTAAACCCTTATAAAATGCCGTTTCACTGTTATGAAATTCTAGAAAATTCATAAAAAAATATTTCAAATATAGAAAAATTATATGGTATATGATACTGTATTGGTTAAAATTCATACAATATCAAATGAATTGGTATTATTTCAAACAACGGGATGTGCTGTTAATTTTTTACAAGTTTGATTGTTACTGTAATTTGTTAAAATCTCAGAGAATTTTCTGTAATTTGTTCTGTTTTATTTAATAAATTAAACTTAATGATGTGAACTAATTATAGGATAAGTGAGGAAAAGAGTGTTGAAAATAAAGTGTTGCTAATATTTTTCAAAAATCAAATTTTACAACTTAAACTTTAAAATCCCTAAATGCTTCATTCTATAAAAGAAGTGCATGCAATTTTTATTTTTGATTTGATAATGAGATATATAAGAAAATATAAAGTTTAGGAATAGAATCGAAATATATAATTCCTTTTGTCAGTATTTTTTCAGAAAAAATTTACGGAATGAGAATCATTATTTCCACATTAATCAAATTTTATTTGCTAAGGTATCAGAATTTCCCTTAAAAAATTTGAGTCATTGAATTATATTTTTATTGCAATAAAATTATAAAATTATTTTTTTTATTCCAGAAAAATCATTGAAGTATGTTTTCTTTTTACTAAAATTACTAGCCCCAAGTTTTCAATGACACTTAAGCCGACACGTAAAATTTTCACAATATATCAATTGTCACATTAGTTTTCTAATTACATGTATCGAAAAATTAGATATAAGTGATTTAGTGAAATGAAAACATAGTTCACTGATTTTTTAAGATGAAAAAATTGTTTTGTAATTTCACTAAGTAAAGTTAAATGATCATTAATCAGATTAACCTAAAAAATTTAGATTACCCATCTATCCATATAAGATGTTTAATCCAGAAGTCTTTAAACAGGATTTATAATTTGATGGCACCAATTTCACTGGCTGAAAGACAAATTGTTGTTTTTTCTTACAGAACTTGGAATTGCGTATGTGCTCTGTTTTAATCCCCCTCCAATTCATGCACCAAGGGACAATGAGAGTGGTAGTGCGATATTCATTTGAGAAGGTGGAAAATTGCACTCTTTCAACTTTTTAAAATATATATAAATTTGTATTAAATTTTAAAATTTGCTCCTCTAAGAATATTAAAAATCTAATTTTGCAATTTCTAATTTTGAATTCTCACTCTTTGCACCTCTATTTTAGAATTCTAACTCTGCCATTAAATACTTTTTAAAAAAAAAACCTCTGCCACCTAACAATTTAACTAAAAAATTAGAGTGGATACGCTGAAAACCCGAGGAAGATGCAAAATTCATATATTTGAAACAAAAAATTTAATTCATAACATATTAGTTAAATTCTGTAAAATTCAACATTTTCTTTTTCATTGAAACCCTTAAAAAGTATTGCATTTAAATACGATTATGTGACATGAATTTAATTAAAACATTAAGGACATAAATAAAAGAAAAATCCTTTTTTCTCTTTTTAATTTCCAGTATGAGAAATATAATCAATCTCATCAATTCTTATATGTATATCATGACATATACAACATATACATTTCCTTTCAAATATGTAAGCAAATTACAGAAAATATATGCGGTGACCATTTCTGACTCAGTCAGTGCTTCTTTGCTTCCTTCTCAGCCTGAAAAATCAATATAAGAAATCAGCATCAAAATATTAAATACTTAAAAAAAAAAAAAAAGAAGGAGATGTGCTCCTATTTAATGTCTTATTATCAATAAATATAAATAATTATATAATTAATTTTATACAATTCTAACTATATAAACTACCAAATTTTATTAATAGGTATAAAAATAGAAGCAGAGCTATGAGAAATTCTAAAATATACTCAGTGCATTACATTATTTGTAAACTAATTCAATCATATAATAATATGTATATAGATTTATTAATTATTGTATTTATATCAATTAATATGAATAAAACAATTAAATATATATTATCATATAATTAAATTAGTTTACAAAAAACATAATAAATTAAGTCTATTTAAGAATTTACAGGCAGGCTGTATATAATTTTATTGGACAGAGGAAGTATTTGGAAGCATTTGTGAATTAAAAATACTTACAGCTTTGATAGTTCTTTCAAAAGCACCCCATCCATATTTCTCAACATACTGCACTACAGATTTTCTGGCATCAAGGTTCATCATCTGCAGTACTTTCTTTCTTTCCTCCGAATAGTTTCCATTAACTCTTCCACCGATCTTCACATATTTTCTCACCAAATTCTCGTAGATGTAAGCAGCCCCATTGAATAAAGGCAACACCAACCACATGCAGAATAACAGCTTTATGTATGGCCAGAATGGCAGCCTGCATTTACATAATTTTTCTTATCAAGTGTGTGGAAAAGGTTGGTACCCATAAATAAATTTAAACAGCCGGATATAGCAGCAGACTCAGAATTTACAATGAGTGAGGGCTAATAATAAAAGTAATATGCGAAAATGCATAAACAAGAATTATTTAGATAAAATTATATGAAGTTCGCATATAAAAGAATAAAACTAAATATAAAAACAAATCAATTCCAAATAGAAACAATATTTGAAAAATTGAAATTAACAGATAAAAAAAAATGATGTATGATTTTATATTTATAATCATCACTCAAGTAAAAAGAATTCAAAAAACTAATTAAGAGAGAAAATGATAAAGAGAACAATGAAAGAAAATAATTTTAAAATTTTGTAGTCTTGTAGAAGAAGAAGTTGTGTGATTATCTATTAAAAGTTAAATATATAGGGCAAGTAAAAAAAAGAGTTAATGTGAATTTAAAAAAAATAAGAAAAAAATAAAGAGTTCTTTTTAGAAGTTAAAGGTGTAAATAGAAATTAAAAAAATTAACAAATTAAATATTAATAATTTATATAAATAAGTATAATTTTAATTGGTCCTTATAAGCCTATATTAAAGTAAATATAGAGAATATATAGCTTTAATTTGATCTAAACTCCTAAATAAACATATTATATATATAATTTTTGAAATTATCATTGCCCCCTCTAGGCCCCTGTGTGTAACCCCCCTGATTGGATATCATAAACGAATCTATGAAACTTGTTAGGCTCATTAATTAAGCAGTCAAATGCAACCTCCCAAGTTTTAAAAGCATTCCATATCTAGACATCAAAATGAAAACATCTGGTTAAGGGGCAAAGGGACTCTCTATCGTCTCATCTTACTCCTGGAGAGTAAACTCTCACCCGGACAGAAATTTTCCATCGTTATGATATCATTGTTCTTTTTTGATATTTACTCTCACCCTTGATTAGAGTTTAAATTCGGGACATCTGGTTAAGGGAGATGAGATCTCTTGAGAATAATAGCTAGCATTTTACTGCATATTATAACAATTTTATGTATGTACATCACTTTTTATGATATAGTTAGAAGATGTCTTACCAGACTAGGATTTTCCAGCAAGAAAGCTCAAATAGGGTAATGAATGAATGTATTATCCAATATGTCAGCCATTGCTGATCGTCAAGCGTTGATGGGCTCTCAATGGCTCGCAACGACGCATATCTGTTCATTCATCACACAACTCAGTCACTCTCCAATGCATGTAAAACTGCTGCTATATATATATATATAAACATTCAAACTGTTGTAATAATTTACGACAGCAGTTGTCGTTCCAGTACCCGAGATCAATGGGCGCTAGATAGATCTATTAAGAGATAAAGAGCTTCTTTCAAAATTTTAAAGATGCTCTATATTCACAGTTCGAATTTAAGATTTTTCATTTCATCTCTTGAGATGACAACAATTAATTTTAATATATAATAGAAGAGTTTTATGCTCTTGCTATCTATTATTTTTTGTGATAGTTGTAATTAATTAATTAAGTTATAAACTTACAGTGGAAAAAGAAGCATTACTCCTGGTCTGCAACCAAAAAAAAAAAAGATTCAGAATTCATTTAGCACACAGATCATAAGAAATTGAAAATCATCAACTAACTGTAATGTAAATAATTTACCCAACAAGGGCATCCAAGCGCTTAGCAATAACTCCAAGAACGCCCATGTTGATGCTATAGATTTTTCCACCAATTGACTTTGGCTTTGGAAGAAAAAGATTTTTGGAGATGAACAAATAGTAAATGTGATGAGAAAGAATGGGAAAGATGTCAAGCACATAGAAAGTATTTAATGGGTATGATGTGGTGTTGAAACTAATAAGTAAAGAATTTTTTGAGGCTACTAACCTCAAGTTTTCTTTTCTTCTATTAGAAGAAAACCAAAACTTAGGGAAAGCTATTTGGTTTATATATATACAATTAAAATTCCCCCCCTTTTTTTTATAAGAAATAAAACGAAAGATTCAAATTTAAGACCTTACATCCTAGTCACTGAATTAATATCATTTAACAAAAACTACTTATTATTGATAAATTAATTAATTGCCTTTTTCTTTCTTATGTAAATTAAAATCCCATCCTCGTCTTTGCATTTTGCTAAAAATTAACATAAACAGAAACTAGTGGAATTAAGGAATCTAGCTAGTAGAGGTATATATATATATATATACATGCACACATGTGTATCGCTTGGAGGATATGAAAATAATATTTTTCATTTTAAAAAAATAAAATAAAATTACAATCCCAAAAATGAGATGAAATGATAAAAATTATTTCTTTTTTAATTAAGAAAAGATTGTGAGTTCGAATTCTAACCATTTTAAAAACTTAATTGAAAGCGTTTTACTCTTAATAAATTTATCTAGTGTGAATCTAATATTCAGAATAATGGGAAAAAAAAAAAAATCAAAAGCACCATTGTCTAAGGGGGAACTGGCTATGACGTAGAAGTTGGGTAAATATTCTGTGAAAGCTGAAACAAGAAGAAGATAATTGAAGTGTTAAAGAAATAACAAAAAGTGAAAGAATATATCACCAAAAAAAAAAAAAAGTGAAAGAATATGATGATGGACCTACGGAAAAGATTTGTAATATTATATAGACAGATATGATGATGGACCAACGGAAAAGATTTGTAATATTATATATAGAAAATTACATCATATTTACCAATTTTAGAGGGTATTTGGAATTATTTATTGAGTGTTAAAATATCTATTTATGCAAAAAAAATTTTTAAAATTCAAAAAAAAATTAAAAATATAAATTTTTTCTAAAAAGTATTTTTCTAAAATTCAATTCCAAATAAACTCTTAAAATATTTACACTTCTTTTTTTTTTTTTTATCAAATGCGTATTTTCAATTTTATTTTTCTTTTTTTTTTTCATTTCGCAGCTAAAAAAGGTAAAAGAGGAAAAACAGTTTAAGAGCAACGCCATTATATACCATCCATCAAACTAAAACATAGCAACTCTTGTTATAAGAATGATTAATCCAATATTCGAATAGAATTGTAATCAACCCCTTTGCCAATGCTACTCTCTACCATCTCCCTCCGCATTCTAATCGAAAGGCCATCTACACACTCCAAAACAAGCCAATGCAACATACTTATTGGTCAATCATAGCACTTAAATTTCAAAACCTGGTTCATTGAA
>CATIWF010095670.1:0-16589 GCA_949630135.1 Balakata baccata
GTTATAGGCCTATGTTGAAAAGAAAAAATTGGAACTTAAATTAAAAAATTAAATAAAATGCTTTTTTATTTACTCTAATAAGTTATTTATGTTAAAATTAGAGAGTTTTCTAGTAAAATTTTACTTTAAGAATTCAACTAACTTCTGGAATATAGGAAAAAAAAAATAAAGTTGCATATTAATTTTTAAATGAGATTATGAGAATTTAAGGAGGTGTTTTAATATAACTCAATGTATCTATTGGTTTTATAACCAATCCAACCCAACCCAACCCAACCCAATCCATAAAATACAAATGAGTTAAATAAATTTTATCCAACCCAATAAATACCCATTTAAAACTTAAATGTTGGTTTAAATTGGATTGGGCCAAGTAATTTAGTTGGATATTCATTATTTTTGAACAGCCCTAGCAAAAACACCAAATTGAAATGCTTTTAAGCAAAGAAAGAAATTTACTTACCAATGGTAAATGTTTGTCCTTCAACCATTCTTCCAGGCATCTCATTCCCTGGTAGACAATTAGTGACCACATATAAAGGTATTTTAGAATGATAAACAATTACATGCAACATCCAGTAGCATATCAAAACAACCATCAGCAAGAAGCAATAGGAAGTTATGTAGAGTGTAGATCATAAATAAAAGTAAAAAATAAAAGACCGCCCTCCCTAGCTTATAGACAGATGCAGTAGTTTTGAACTTTGAAGACCCTTTTAAATAGTAAATGGTCAATACAAAGTCAAATTGAGGGAGAGCATATTGGAGGTTAACATGGGTCAACAATGAGGAATAACAAAACAAAATATATCAAATTAAGGCTTCAATCAATTGATTTGAGATTTTAGTTCATTATTTAACTAATATACTAACAGAAATTATTCCAAGAATTACTAGAAACGGAATAGCCTGCTCAGTTCATCAATTCAGAGGGTTTCCCCTGGCAGTTATATGGATTTAACATCTAAACCATTATAACTTCACTTCCATATTCAAACATCAAAAAAAAAAAAAGGAAAAAAAAAAAGAAAGAGATGTAGTTATAATGGAATAGACTGCTCAGTTCATCAATTCAGAGGGTTTCCCCCGCCAGTTATACGGATTTAACATGTAAACCATTACAACTTCACCTCCACATTCAAACATTTAGAGAGGGAATAATTTAAATAATATATATAAAAAAAAAAGGAAGAGGTGTAAAGGGAAATAACAAATACTTGACATAAAAAAAATAAATAAATATTAGAATCAAGATTACTTACGGTGATGCAATATTATTGGTTCAGAGTGAAACACAGTCCCAACACCATGCCCAACAAAACGTTCCACTACACCATAGCCATATTTTTCAGCATGCTCACTGAGATAACCCAAGTGTAATGTTTAAAACAAGTGAAATTGCAAAATTAAAGAAATAACATTAGACAAACTACAACATTGGGATATTGATTTCTGAAGCAGAAGCATGACACTCAACATTGATTTAGCCCTATGTAGCACGGGTACGAACACCGACACGGAGATTGGAAAATGAGATTTATAAAAAGTATAGGACACGAAAACGCGGAGGAAACACGTAAATATTAAAAATATATGGGTAAATTTATAAATAAATAAATAAATACAAAAAAATATAATTACAAGCTATTATTTTTATATGAATTAAATAAAAATGACATACAATCAAATATATTGAATAATGATTGGTGTCATATAAAAATTTTAGGTTTTATAGAAGAAAAAAAATATGTTTTTAACTTAAATAAATGTGTTTCTAATTTTTTAAAAATTACAAAACATACCCAGGAAGTTTCGTGTCAGTGTCGGAAACATGTTGGAAATGCGATATGCTATATAGTTGAAGTGTCCATGCTTCGTAGATTTAGCCATTTAGGAAAAGAATATGAAAAAAATAGATAGTAAATTATTGTAGTATGAAAAGAATTTTAGCAACTCGTTGCAGTAATTTTTTTCTTATGATTTCACTAGATATACTAATGGGAGAAATTTTTAAGAGTCTGTTTTGAAAATTAAGGGCAAATTACATTTTAAAAAAAACCTGAATTTTCAGTTTTCTATCAAAATAATCTTATTCTTTATTTTTTAACTTTTATACATAGTTGTTAGAGGCGAAAGACACACCAAGGCTAAGGGCTCATATCGCCTGAGACACAAGGCACGGCGCAAAAAATAAAATGAAGTAAAATAAATCTATAACTCACAACGCAACACATATATAAATAAAATTATGAACTCAATACAAAAAAAAAACAATTCAAAAGAGCCAGACATAATGTTCAAGAGGCACTTTAAACACAATAATAAACATGTGAAAAAGAGAAATAAAAATAAAATATAGTCCTATAGATAACTAGAAGTCCTAGTTCTAAAATAATACTATTATACTATAGTAGAAATCTTTTTCATTACTAATTTACTATAAATTTATAATTATGGTATTTGTTCTACATTCCTAATCTCCTACTAAATATTAATTATAATCATCACATCACTCATCACTAAGTTTCACGCAGTTTTATTCTTCTTCTCCTTCTTTCTATTATTTTAATCTTTTTTTTTTCTGGTGAAATAATCAAGTGAGTAAGCCTCGCATAACTTACTTTAAGTGTATAATAAATGGTTGAGATTGTTTTGTCTTTAAAGACCAAAAAATATATAATAAAAATCATAAATATTAATGAGGCGCACCTCGCCTGCGAGCCTCACCCAAAGGCTTTTGGGGTTTTGAGGCGCCTTAGCTAGCTCCTTAGGCGTACCTTTGACAACTATGCTTTTAAATATTAATACTTTAAATTTTACATCAAACATAGCTTTAGGAGGAATTTAATTTGGTTTGGTAGTGTTGTGACACTCCAAACATATTTTTTTTTAATTTGGTACTATTTATATGTATTAATATGTATATGTAACATCTATTTTTTTCAAATAATATGACAGTTGTTTTTGAGATAGTGCATTTAGTACTTAGATCTGCGCAGAATTAGCTTATCAAATGAACTAGTTATTCATAGATACGCCTAGATTTGTGTAGAACTAAATATCAAAACTAGAGCTAATCGTATGTATGCTAAGTTCACACAAATATAACTATATTAGTGCATACGTATATCCAGTATGAGAGATATTTATATAACTAGATTAGTTTAGACCTATTTAGAAGAAGAAAAAAAAAACAAAAAAAAAAAAAACTAAACTAAAATGCTATAATATAGATATAATACACATCAGCATTACTAAATATACAAAATAAGTTTGAAGTGTCGCATTATTGTCAAATCAAACAAAATTTCTTCCGATATTACATTTGATATGAAATTGAAAATATGAATATTTAAAAGTTTAAAAAAAAAAAAATTATTTTGATACAAAAGTGAAAGTCCAAGGTTTTTTTATGAAAATTGCCCCAAAATTAATTACCTGTAAGATTCCAAGCAATGCACACAGAGATGAGAACTAACTAAATAGGAATAATAACTAATGCTGAGGATGTAAAAGTTTCACATAGTTATAGGAGGCCAAAAGTCATGATCACTTTCCTATACCACATAGTATATATAAGTCATGTAGCTGCGGAAAGAATCTGCCTAAAAAAGGGACAGGAACTTCAAATAGGAGGAACTGCAAGCTTAATCAATATCTCATTCCCCCCTCCTGATTCCGAATAAAAGATGACCAGATTATGATATACTTCCTCAGCTAAATTAAAATTGTCTTCCTTGCAATCCATGTTGGCAATTCATTGTAAGGGGAAGAGAGGCAACACCTGATTCTCTTTCCAATTTTTTTGAAACTAGCACCATCCTTGCAAACAGCTATCCCTTTTTCCATGCACTCTTCTGTAACCTGTCACACAGAAGGTAATTATGAAGCCAGAAATATATAATTTATTTGCAGAAACGGAAGAAGCAATACTTGAAAATTTACCATATGAACTCTAAAGAAGGACAAAAACTGGAAGCCAAAATTGCAAAGCACCATTCATTTACTCATACTAGCAGAAATTTTTACCTTCACAAGACGCTTGAGTGAATCACTAACATTCCCACACAGATATGTCTTTGATGTGTCACCATGGTATCCCTGAGTAGCAAAAGAAAGCATATGATCATAAAAAATAATCTATACATAATTAATTTGTTACAGCACATCCAAAGCAAAAAAGAAACAGAAAAGCTACATTTCATAATATGTGAATGGTACTATCATGCTTATAGGATACTGATAGTTGACTCAACTCAATATCCCTTACTAGTTTAGACTAGCTACATGAATAATTCTCTTCCAGTATGCCTAGTCCACATTAGCAACAAGGAAAATGATACTTTCAGAAAAGAATGACAAAAACAAAAAGTATGTGCCAAAAAAATAAATGAAGGTACAAATTTATATTAATTATCCACCGGTATGGATAATAGAGAAATGGCTGAACAGCATTCAAATAACATTTCCTTCAAGTATTTGTTAATTCTTAATATCACTCCTCTATAATGGTTCAATACATGTAGTCTCATGTTCAATGTAGTTGCATAGATCCTTTAGGTACTAGAATATCTTCCAAAAATGGTTCTATATGGTATATTTGATGCTACTACAGATGATTCTGTGTTACGTTTTACATAACGATGCTGAGTTTGGCAATTCTTTTCCTCATTACAAATGGCAACATAAATCAATTGCAATATTGAGAAAAGGATAAAAGTAATTTCATATCTAAATGCGAGCAACATCCTCCTCCATATTCCTTATTTAGCGCCACATTCCCCTCTTCAGCAGCCAGATTTTCAGATACATTGAAATTTCATATGGCTCCAAGTGCAAATCAATACGATAAAAGCAACAATTGTTTTTAATTTTATTCATTTGTGGAAGCCTGAAATGCAAACCAGAAAAATACCTCAACATTTTCCTCCCTCCCCCAACCTAAGACAAAAACATTAAGACATCGAGGAGCATTCCATATGAACTCAAATGGGTAGCAAATAGAATTATTTGTCTTCCAGGAAATGAATTAATTTTCTTTCTTTTTCTTATATATTGTTTGGCTCTGCTGCTTTCATTTTTCTAGATTACAATGATTAAAAAGAAGGTCAACATGTCTACAAACATCTCATCTTATAAGATTTGGTTAGCATCAATTACTCATTGCCTCCAATAACAATATAACACCGAGCAGCAAGTTCCGATACTTTTGGCATACAAAAAGTAAAACATGACCAGATGCTGCACGATTTTAAAGGATTTCAGTTGCAATTCAGGTATAAGATTTGGAATCGAATGTAAAGATTAACAGGAAACGTGAATTTATGATGACCGTTGACAATAGATTCATCTCAACAAAAAGGATAATGGTAACTTTCCTGATGCGCAAGGAAACTAATGAACCAAATAAAAGACAAATTGGTAGATCAGGAACATACATTTAAGTACACTGTCACATCAATATTTATTATGTCGCCATCCTGCACAGAAGACAATTGTTAGTGACTATCATACATATCATACAAGCAACAATGGAGAGACAGACCTGTAGCTGACGAGAATCAGGTATGCCATGACACATACACTCATTCACTGATGTGCAAACACTCTTGGGAAATCCTCCATATCCAAGAGGTGAAGGATAAGCTCCAGCCTCAATAATCATCTCATGAACTGCTTTGTCAATTTCATTTGTTGTCACTGATGGCTGGCAAAATATAGAAAGAAGTAAAATATAAAACTACAATCTTAGCAAGATCCGCCGTCAAATGACAGTGAGAATAAAATGACTCACATGAAAAGTAATAAACATGGAGAAAACACAACCAATAAAATAAGGTATTCTCTCAAAATGATAGAATAAGAGATAAATTTTAATAAAATATTCTGGGGGATAAGAAAAGCTTAATCTACTATTACTGTTCTATTTTGAGAATGTAAAGAAAGAGTATCATTTTCTAAGTTCCTGGAAATATGAAATATGTGAAAAGGACAGAAACCAGAATAAGTGCAAGCCTTGAATAATTTACAAAAACCAACAATTTTATCAAAGGGTCAATACTTCTGGGCCTACTAGACAAAAGTTAAAAAGGAAAAAATATGCATGAGTCAAATTCTGCCAAAAAGCAAGAAGAAAGTCTGGAAGTGCAGATCATAAAAGCATGCTTATACACAATACCAATGTTGTAAGACAATGAACCGCTGGTTTAATAGTCAATAATTGCGAAGACTTTATTTAACTCTAATTTACTTCATAAATTTAAATATCTGCCAATTTACAATAATTGACTTCCCAAAAACTAATTGAAGAAATGTAGTATGTATATCCAACCCAAACCACCGAGCAAGAGCACGAGTATCAGAAGTTCTAGCCATCCAAAATGAAGTGCAATGGAGGGTACCAAAAAAATAAATAAATAAACGGCCAATCACAAGATATAGAAGTTCAAAGGAAGCGCCTCCTCTGCTGTTCAGAACACTTGAGTCAGGTGGGCAGTAAGTCATTTAAGCATAATGTGAACAAACCTAAAAACTCGACTGTGCTCTTTAGTTATGCAATTCCTTATATGAGCTTGTGGATGTAATAATTTTATGCATTAAACAACTAAAACGTAATTCAGCAAATCACACCAGTCCTCAAGATACAAATTCAAACCACAACCTAAAATCATCAAGAAGAACACAAGCACGTACTCTAACCAATTTCCCTGCAGACTCTAAAACACGAGCTGCAAGCTCACAAGCAGCCCTCATTTGAGCAATGCCTTGAGAATCATGAACCTGATGCTCACTCGAGAGCTCTGGCAAGATATTTGAACCTGCATAAGGCGGTTTAGGTATATGATCAGGAACTGGAAGACGAGGCGATACTCTTCCTCGTCTCAAAGGCGGTCGTTTCCGAAACTTAACCTTACTTTGAAGCTCACGCTGTCTAACAAGAAAGAACAAATCAATAAAATTCTATTCAACCAAATAAAAACAAGCAAAAAACCGCCATTTCAACTTCCACTGAAGTACCTTCTGATTCTCATAGCCTCCTCTAGACCTGATATCCTCTTCGAGAAGACGACGAGTGTCCTCGGAAAATCAAACTGTTTATCTGCATTCAGCAAGTGTTAATAAGTATAAAATGTAATTAGAGCTATAATTTGGCATTAAAGCTCAGTAAAATTACTGGTTCCAGTAGCAGGAAGGGTAAGTGGAGTTCCCATGAAAAGAGTGGATTTCGACCATGATGAAGATGAGGGTCCGCTGCGTGAAAAAACAGTAGGCGAGAATTGGAGAGAAGCAGCGAAAACCATTAGTCTGTATTTGCGTCCAGAGACGGAGAGCGTTAGAGAATTGAAGATAGAGCTTTGTAGCTTTACTATTTTTGTTTGAATGGTGAAAATGAAGCGAAGCTGTATTATAAAGTCAGGGTTTTGTGGGCTTAGATTTTGGCCCAACTCATACTAACTTGGGCTATCTTTCGCTTCTTCTGTTTCAGGATTATGAAAGCCCTAATACGATCGTAATTTATAGAGATTTTTACCGTTTACCGTATTTTAAAAATACTGATTTTTATTCATTTTTACTGATTTTGATTTTCAATTTTATCATTTTTTTTTATTTTTTGTTTTCAAAAATGTCAACGCTAGCATTAAGGCACATGATAGCACTAAATAAACTTTTGAATATACTTTTAGATAAGATGCTTGCACTAAAACATGATATGCAAATTTTAGGTATAATTTGATATACTTTTAGAAATAATTTGGTATACTGTGCTAATATTTTCAGGTAAATTCTATATATATTTTGGTTAATTTTAGATCACTTTCAACGTCAATATATTTGAAATTTTAAAAATTAATTTTAATATTTTTGAAAAAAAAAATTTTAGTGTAGATATTCTTAAAAATATTTTAGCATTGTTTTTTATTTTTAAAAATTTTCCTAATTTATAATGCTAATCAAACCAGGATAATAAATAAACCCACAAAGATTGGGCTAAGCTTTGGAAACGATGTAATATCACTTAAAAAAACCTCTATGACTTTTGTGGCAAATTATTCCAGGGATCTAGTGCATGTAGCTACATATGCATTTTCTTAATTAACATTAGCTTTAACATTGTTATTTCTTCATCATCATCTTCTTTTTCTTTCTTCTTCTTCTTCTTATTTGTTCTTCTACTCTTCAATTTCTCTTTTTTTTTTATTATGTTCAATTTGTTTTTTTATTATTCTTTATGCAGATTGCAAATAGATAAATATATTTTCAGTTGATAATATGATTTTAAGAGTTTGATTTATGAGAATTCAATATTAAATAATGAACATACTGTTATTTAGTAATAAATCTACAGTTGTTAAATAATAAATATATAATTGTTAAATAATGAACTACAATTATTTAGTAATAAACTTACACTTGTTAAATAATAAATCTATAATTATTAAATAATGAACCTACAATTGTTAAATAATAAACTTATAATTGTTTAACCAATTTAGTAGAAAATGAGAGTTAGCGATTTTTTTCTAGAGTTGTTATATTGTGCATTTAAGTGCACAGTATTAGATACTCTAAAGGTCATTCACGGCGAAAATTTAAAATTGCTAACTTTTCTATAGATTTATTATTTAATAGTTATAGATATATTATTTTAATAATTATAAATTCATTATTTAATAATTATAGATACATTATTTTATAACTATAGATTCATTATTTGTTTTCATAAATCAAACCACGTTCAAATTCATTATTTAATATTGTAGAAACTGTGTATTCATTATTTGTTTTATGAATTTGTTTCAACTTTTTTTGTATATTTGATTATTTGCTTACTAGATTTATATTCATTATTTAATAACTATCGATACATTATTTTATAACTGTAGATTCATTATTTATTTTTATGAATTTCTTTCATTTTTTCATCTATGTTTCATTATTTGCTTCACAGGTCTAGATTCATTATTTCATAATTATAAATATATTATTTTATAACTGTAGATACATTATATTATAATTGTAGATACATTATTTCATAATTGTATATGTTTTCATGAATTTCTTTCATATTTTCATATATGTTTTGATTATTACCTGAATTCTCACAAATTGTATTCTCATATGAAATATGTTCATCCATTTACGATCAAACAAAGAATTGCAAAAAAATAAATCAAACAATAGAAATAAAATAAGTAAGAAAATTTTGACCAAAAATAGAAAGATGAGCTAATCAAAAGCAACAAACAAAATAAGTAAAAAAACCAATAAAAAAACTGTCGAAAATAAAAAGTTGAGAGAAATGGCCGTTAAATTAAAAAACTACAGTTATTAAAATAATGTATATATAGTTATCAAATAATATATATAAAAAAACTGGCACATATGAATTCACTTTGAGCATCTAATACCGTGCACTCATATGCATAAAATAATTCGTCATTTTTTTATGTTGTCACATATGTGAACAAGCATTTAGCATATTAAGCTACATAGACTAAGGTTCATATTACAACAACTAGATTTTTGTTCCTTTATTTTACTTTCTATAATAATAAAAATTCAATATTTGATGATAAGCCCTCGTTAAATCAGGAAAGTCTTGACTTCGAATATAAGTTTCTTTTCACACTAATATATTTAGTGTCAAAATATAAGGTAACTCATACATATTACTATTTTTGTGTTAGAAAAATAATAGAAAAACTGTTAATTCAATTTCAATATTCAAATAAAAAGATAAAAAAATAAAGAATAAATATTAGATTTGTATTCCACACAATATCCTTAAAATAAATTCGCCTCCTACTACCGGTATTTAGGATAACTGACGTCTGTCTCCCAAAATACAATAGATATCAAGTAGTTGTTAAACATACAGCACCTACTTATAGCAAATTATGTATTTATCATAGTGTCTATCACTTTTAGAAGAAGAAAATGGAATAAGAAGATTTCCCAACTTAAGTAAAAAACACAACCAAAATCTATTCAACAAAAATAAAAAACATTTATTTATACTAGATGGAAGAGACATAAGATTAATTGTGATTAATTTCTTTAAAGGCTGCCAATAATATATTTATAACTCTCAAATAATGGTAAATTTAATTTTTGAGATATCATAAAATGAAATTCTAAAAGACAATAAGCTTAAAAGACTAATCTGGAATACGCTCGTGTGGATTGTGTTTATAGTGATGTGAGACAACTCTCACTTTCATTTTTTCTCTTTATATCTCCTTAGTAAGGAACTTACTTTGAACTTCAATTTATATTCACACATATTTCATTTTGAGCATATGAATACATTAATTCATAATTCTCATGTAAATGAACATATATTCGGGTCTTTTTTTTCAAAATCAAATTTTAGAACCTGCCTAAATTACCCTCTCAAAATTGCTCATAACCATAATTTTTTCTAACATTTTGTTCAGAAAGATAAGTTTATTTCTACTTTACACAAATTAAAAAATTTAGTTAATTAATATGATTGAAATTATATATTTTTGCTTCATATACCCAAACGTTAGTTAATGGAATTATTGAAAAACTAAAAAAATGATAGCTCATAATTGTTGTGTAGACTGTAGATTACACAACATGAATAATTATTTTTTTGCATTCATTATAAAATGTGTTAAACTCGTACTAATTTTGATTGGTGGTTGTGAAAAAACTCAAATTTGATACATCCAAATTCTCACAAATACTAATCAAGCTAACAAGACAAATTAGATCGAGATATAATAAATAATTATATGTCAAAAAGAAAAATGGATTTATCTTTCAAGAATAGAAAAAAAAAAAAAAAAAGCTAGCTACTGCTTTAGAACCAAAAACAAAATAGTACAAATTAAAATATATTTACCATATTAGAGTCAAGTTGCAAGTGAAGTTGGTTTTTAAATAAATGAGTATATATAGTTGGATCGAAAGTTAGATCAATAATAGAAAATTGGTCTAAAAATTTAAACATAAATAACGTGTTTTTAGGTAGAGTAAAATAAAAAAAAATAAGAAATTTCTATTGGGATTTAATTGGAGTGTCAAAAAATATTGGGTGGGTTGCCATTGATTGTGAAAATTAATTCAACTTCATACCAAAACTCTACAATCACACGGAAATTTGATTGAAAAGAAATAAAATAATGAATCAAATGTACAACATTGGTTGTCAAAGAAAAGCAAATGTACCCATATTAAGGCAATGGAAGATGTGGAAAATCATTAAATCAAGCCTTTCTTCATGCCATACCACTTCATTTATCTATTATTATTTTTATAATGGTTGACCCATCAAACTTTCCATTTCTGCAAATTGCTCCAAGTCAATTATATAATTATAACATGTATATTGTGATATTATATGCAACTTTAGTTGAATACTATTGATCCAGTGATTAGTACTGTGAGATCTCTTCAATAAAACTGTAGGATCTTGAGTTCAAAATCTATAGTCAGACCCTCCTATAAAAAAAATTGTGAAATTTTTACTTTGATTTCGATGGTCATTATCTTTGATTGAAAGCATTAATCATACATTTCAAAAGCAATAGCAATGAAATAGAGGTATCAAAACTGGTTTGCGGGTTGTATTTATATTATGTCAATCCAATGTAATGATACGATTATAATTAATGCGAACACAATCTATTTATTAATCAGATTAACACGAACACGATATGAAAATTAAATAGATTATACGAACACGACACGTGTAATACGTTTAACTTTTGTATTATATTTGAGTAATAAAATATGATACGAATACAATATGATTAAGCTTTTTTGGATCATTTGACGCAACATGATTATATCTTTTAATATGGAACAAAAATGATATTTAAATATTATTTTTTTATAAAATGACACAATTAACCTTGATATTTCAATAAATTTACACGTGTTATAAATAGATTGACTTAACATGATACGAAAAAATTTAACAAATTATAATGAATTCACGTGTTAATCAGTGACATGACTCAATTTGTGCCGTATCATAAACAGATTGACCCGATTAGCACTTACCATCAATTAAGAAAGTTGATGCAATTTCATTGCTGATAAAGAAACAAATCACAGACAAATTAATATGTTTGACATTTGCAATGACAGAAATTTCTTTTAAAAACAAAAGAAAAGTTCAAAAATTATAGTCAAATATGGCGTAATGGTTCTTGTTTTAAGAAACCTGTGATGCCAAATTAATGACTTGAAAAATATTCAACTTCAATAAATTTTGGAAAAGTAAGAGAAGAAAATGGACCAATGAGCCATGTGGTGTGAGAGAGTTATGGGTAATTAATCAATCAGTTTGGCTTCTCAATAAGTCAATTTTGTGCCGAATAAACAGATCTGTTGGTTGCGGTTTTCCTCTCAGAATTCTTATTATTTTTTTCTTCTAACTATATGTCCATTGAACAGTAAAACACTCCTACCAAATTTTAAGTGTTTTTTATTTTTGGACTTGAACTTTAGACCTTTAATTAGTTGAGAAAAAAAGAATTATCGTTCTATTTCTGACGGTCAAAATTCTTATTAATTGATTGGTATACTTGAAGAACCCGACTGGAAAATGTATACATACATATAAAAGAAACTGTGAAGAGATTTAGAATCCATTTAAGTAATATAAGACTTGGAATCAAATCTTTGAATCCTTTAAGTCACATGGAAAATGTCAATGATCTTGTATGATTTGGAAGGTAAATATTTTTATGATGGCAGAGTATATACAATAATTATTTCCTCTGAAATTTCCATTTTGACTGATAAATATTGTTTGACATTAGTAGCTCATAGAATATAGCAATGTCAAAAGTGCTTTAATTTATAATATAAAAAATATGTAATTGCATGATATAGTACAATATTCGATTTTGTGATTTTGCGTGGACTTGGAAGATAATACTAAGGAAGTTCTAAATGTAGAAAAATAATAATTAAGATTTGGGCAAGAACCAACTATGAAATATATATGCAGATACTGATCTGAAAAATTAATTATTCATTAATGTGTTCGGTTGTGGAGAAGACAACCTATGAATAAATAAATATTTGATTACTCATATTTGTCTTCGAATTCCTAACTTTTTGTTGATGATTTGTTATCACTATAATCTATATATGTTGAATATGAATAATCTTTGTGAGTATTTTTATTCAAGCCAATCAATGAATCATTATTTGATTGGTATGAATAATCTTTGTGAGTATTTTTATTCAAGCCAATCAATAAATCATTATTTGATTGGTATTTTCGGTTGTAAAAATATTTAAAGAAAGTATATATTGAATTCAAATTTGCTTAGTCATCATCCACCATAATATTACGAAAAGTACAATGAGATGACTATTTACATTATGTAATCCACTGGATCTTCTAATGAATTAAAAAAAAAAAAAGAGTTTCTTATTTAAGTGAAAATAATTAATGATTGTTTAATTTGAAATCATGATGTTTGAATTCATTTATTTTTTATAGACAGCCATGAAATTCTTCTTTCTTTTTTCCCCTTGTGTCTACCCTTAGTTTAAAAAACAAGTGCTGGTGTCATACAGTAGAATGTACTTTTTACCTTTCATGAAATTCTTGTCAAGAAAGCACTTTTTATAACTTGAATTTAAGACATTGAAACTCGACTATTATTATCAATCTACTAATGAAAAATAAAAATGCATAATTGATAATTTTCATTAGAAAAATGCTAATTATTTCAACTCTTTTTGTCTGAACTTATATTTAATTTAATGCAAGTTAAACCATATAAGTAAGTGAATTGATAAAATACAAGTATTTTAATGCAAATTGGACAAGAATTTGAATGAAATTTATTGAGATAAGGATGTGGAATTCAATCTTTTTAACAAAAATTTAAGAAATTATTCATAAGTGGAGCAAACGAAGAGATAGACAAATATAAACTCCATTAATCCTTGGAGGAGAATTGTTATTGGAGAAAACATAGTGACCTCAAACATCCTTAGGTCAAACAAAAGATGGGCATGCCTTTTCTGCCCTAGTGATACCAATCTCATCATTCTTTAGTTCTAATTGCCTTTTCCACTATATAGAATCTCACACGTGTTTTGCTTTTCTTTTGTTTTTTGAGCTGGGACCTTAGATTTAATGAGGTTAGGCCGAAAGAGAGTGTGAACATGTAAGAAAGGATAACAGCACTTCTATATTTAGATAATTGCCAGATGATAATCATCCAATTAGCCCAACCTTTTTTCATTAGACAAAGTTATCCTCCTATCCATCATCTTCCCATTGTTTTTGTTTGTCAACTTTGAGATATTTTTGGACACCTGCATATGGCTGAACATGTTTTTTAAATTCGATGAAATTTAAATTTTAAAAAGTAAAATGAAACGAAATATTAGAGGTAAATTAGATAAAAAAACGATAAACGAGGTAAAATGATAAAAATGGACAACTACAATCATGTTTTTTACCTTTTAGAAACCAATACCATTAAAAAAAAAAACATAACAAAACACATATACTCAATGAAACACCTTTAAAATTTAGAAAAGAGCATTTTAACTCCTAAAGTATGAATCCAAATTATTAAATGCTTGAAAAAAAACATATAAATATGAACAATTCATTGAATTTTTTACTTTAAAATATCTTGCATCTAATTTCAGCTCTTTTTTCATCCTTTTCTGTCTTGTAATTTACATTTAACATAGCAACTTGCATCTAACACCACCTGCCTACCGTTGCTCTGCTCCCATCCTTTCTTAACCGTAACAAAAATTCCAAAATAAAAAAGAGAAAAAAGGAAGACAGAAATAATTACATAATGTTACGAAGCCCCAATTACCCTTTGTTTCTTCATACATTCTAATGAAAACATTTCCATTTCCCTTATTCTTTTTCCACCGCTGTTTCCATTAGCAGGTATTACAAAAATGTTGACTCCAAATAGTCTCATCATATTAACGGGCTGGACCGAACATATAACCGGGTTATTGGATCCGGTTCTAATTTTCCAGTCGATATACAGCTGCTTATCCGGTCCGGTTGATCTTTGAAAACTAACAATGTCACCGGGTTTCAAGTTCTTCTCCTTGACGAAGCGGCTCCATCCTTTGGTCAACACGTAGCTCTGGCTACTGTTCCAATAAGAATACCGAAATCTCCATACTTTACCCGAAACATCTTCGAAATTGAGCAGAACGCCTTTGGTACTATTGGATACGCTCTGCAAAGGGAAGTGTTTCTCGGCGTGCTGTTTGGGAATAACCAGGCGGTTGAGTTTTCCGACGTCGCTAGGCGTCACCGCCTTCTCGAAAAGCTGTTCACGCGCTTTCAGGATTCTGTCGGAGGAGAGGGCGACATTATTAGCACCTGAATTGCGATGCTGCTTTCCTTGCAAATCCATTCTGTAATTCCTTTTGCTCTGCTCCAGTTCATCGTTGTAAGTGTGTTTTCTAAGCATATCTACTATTTCAGCTTTGGAATGGGAGTTCAAGAAAGCGGTTTCAATATCATCTTCTTCACTTGCTCCATCTTGCGGCTTGAAGTTAGTGATTGCATCACGTCCGCGAAATCTCTGTGCAGCTATATCATAAGCTTTTGCCGCTTCGTCTTCTTCGTTGAAAGTTCCGAGCCACACTCGCTGGTGCTTCTCGTAAATCTGCGAGCCCCACCGGCCATTCGGTTGGGGAACAACTCCTTTGTACTTGGAGGAAGGTAGTTTGCGTGACTCGGCCTCGACTCCCGATTCAGAATCAAGAATCACGCTCGTGCCGCTGCCAACACGGCAGAGAGGAGATTCGGGTAATTTTAACGATGGCGGGAAGGGGGAGGTGGAGGCGGAGGTTGGGGTAATGGAGTCGGTGGTTATACTCTCATCTAGACAGCTTCCGTCCATTTTTTTTTTTCTTTCCTTCTTCTTTCCAGAAATAAAGCTTGAGGAGGAGGAAGAGATTATATGGTTTCAATATGTTGACTAATAGGACACGAGAGAGAAGTATGAATTGGGGCTGTCTTTGTGGAAATGGGATATATATAGGACATAGGAAAGCCCCATTTAACTAATAAAAATATTTTAATTATAAACAAATGGTATCATTTTACGTTTTGGTATCATAGGCTGACTTGATAAATTAATTTATAAAATCAATTCACTTTATTTAAACCGACTAATTTAATAATAAATTCTAATTTATTTTTTTATTTATAAATAGGCTCAATAGATTTCAGTTACATAACATGACATATTATAAAAATATTAAACTTCTATTAATACCAGTAGATTTAAATTTGAAATTTTCTACCATTTTTACAAGTGAAAATATCAATTAAGAATATAGTTTTATTTATTATGAATAAAAAATAATGGTAATAAATATGTTTCAATTGAATAGGTTTGAAAATGTTATTAATTAATTGAGATTGAGATAAAAGAGACGATGGGAGTGAAGAAGATATGGGGATGTGGGAGAGGGGAAGGTAAGTGAGGAGGAAGATTCAAAGGGTATGCGTGAGTTGTGGGCGGTGTATGTGAGGTGGGACCCAAGGGAAACAAGTTGATGGGGTTCACATGACTGTGGACCGTGTTTTAGTT
>CATIWF010095690.1:0-56618 GCA_949630135.1 Balakata baccata
TTGCTAATAAATTTCACCCTGCAAGGCTGCAACATATGCTTCAGAGGCCCTAGTTAAAACTTCTTATGTTGATCCCAAGGCATACCTCATTCTATTTCCTTATAATTTCTTTCTGTTCTGGCATATAATAGTCAATTAGTCATCAACAACCACAGGCCCCTCATTGGGATAAAATTTTGGATATTATAACGTTATAGCAAAGTTTACTAAATAATCTAATCCCAGAAAATATTTCCAATACTATGCATATCTCTAGTAGCTTTGCATAAAGAGCAATAATACATAACTATTTAAAAGAACATAACATTACTGTAAGAGCTGCAATCTATGTCTTTGTTCTTGTTCATTTGGTTCATCTTGTAACTAGAGTTTCTTTCATATTTTCAATACTACTATCATACATTTGAGGCCCTTTTTCTGCATTTTGGCTACTGTTCTGTGTCTTTACTGCTGTGATTTTCAGGTGGAGATATCAGTACCTAACAGTCTTTAACATGAATCATGCTACAATCTGGATGAAAACAACAACAATCTACCTGTTACTAAAGGCATTAAAGAGATTAGTGTAAGCTAAAAAAAAGAGGCAAAAGGTGGATATGATATCCACTGAAAGTTAAGAGCTTTTAAAACAGTAATGGTTGAAATGATCGTCATTCTCATATACAAGGTACTGTAATGGTGGTTTCATCCATTTCACCAGCCATGTAGCCATTTCAGTTGTGATTTCTGAACCACATATACTATAACAGTCCGTACTGAATTGCCTAGCTACAATCTCATTATTTAACTAGGCAGTATGTTATGTAATGGATGATTTTTTTAAAACCCTGCACCAAACTTAACAGCTAAAGTCTATCCTACGTTCACTTTCATGCTAAAAGGGAACACCTTAAAGTTTTAACACTGCCAAAAATATCTTTTCAATTGATGGTTAATTACAGAACATGCTACATATATAGAGAGAGAATAGAGACTATGTGTTTGCATATCTTTTATCATAGTAGAGGTCCTAAAGGATAGGCCAAAGGTGCAAATTAGCCCCTGAACTATACTCTATGGTGCGAATCACCCCTTCAACTTTGACTCCGTGCATATAAGCCCTTGAACTTTAAACTTAGTGCAAATTAGCCCCTAAAGTATACTCTATAGAGCAAGTCACCCATCACCAAACCGACGGTTTTGGTTTAAGGGGCCTAATTGCACCGAGTTTAAAGTTCGAGAGCTTATTTGCACTGAATCAAAATTGAGAGAGTGACTCACTCCATAGGGTATAGTTTGGGAGCTAATTTGCACCTTTAGCCTAGAGGATATGAAAACATGGAAAACTATAATATTATAGCAAGAAAAGAACAATCAAGTAAAATTAGAAAAAAAGAATGATCAACCTATCTAGTAGTCGCCAGCAATCACCAATTTCAGCATCAACATCATCAATTTCCTTCTCAAGATTATGCAGCATTGCATCAACCTAAAATACAGTCAAGGATCCATAAAAATAAGTATACATAGAAGCAAAGTGCCAAATTTGCGTATAGGAGCTGAAATGGTAAAGAATCTTCAAGTATTACTCTTTCTATCAGAGCAGAAGAAACATCATCACGTTCATTTACTTCAGAAGGTTGGTCATTTTTGTTTCGGGCAGCTCTATACGCTCTAATGGCCTCTTGTTCACCATCTGTGCCCTCCTTCTCTACCATGCTATTGTAGAGCTCTATCTGAAAACATACTTTTGAGTTAGATACTTAACAAGCTTTCCCTGCCTAGAAGCAACATATATTCTCTAGAAACCAGTGCAGTTGACTTCCTAATAAGATTAACAATCATATCTGGGCATATGCAGATGAAGCTTTACTTTTAATATATAAAATATACAACATAATCTTTACAGCACTGATAATTCAAGGTTAATGATACCTCCTTATTGACTAGGCTTAAGAACTCTTCCCGTTCTCTGCTTACTGACTGCAAGATTAGAAAAAAAATACTAGTCAATTTACAAGATTAGAAAAACTAAACCAACAAAACCTCTTTTTTATGTTATCTTTTGTCCGAGCTATCTCTAACCAGAACATCTTATTGTGCTTTAATTGTAAAGCAAGGGAACCTGGGTCTATAACACCCCAGTCCAAGGTAATCAGCATGATTAAATTCAAGGCCTTGTCCAAGGCAGGCTTCAAAAAATAACGAAAAGTAGCCATTAAAATTTTTAGAATCCCAGTCCTTACAGATGCTGAAGCTAAAACTGCAAGTGCACGACTAAGTTCACATAGCTGCTCTTGTTTCTCCAATGTTCTTGCTCTAGCTAGTTCTTGTGCTTCACATGCTCCTGTTGTAGTCATCTCTTTCAATGCCACATCCTCTTCACTAATTTTAGATTCTTTCATTCTTGCAAGCTCTTCTTCCTCTTTCTCTTCCTCCTCCTACAAATTATTAATTTAAAACCAACTTAGTAACTCAAAGATGAGGCTCATTCTGAAAGAGAGAATAGTGCACGTCACAATTCAATGCCAAAGGTTTACAGTTGTTGCTAAATTAAAGTTAGATTTTTATCTGTACATTGAAATCATCCCTGTTTGGCTCACACAACATTGATCATCATGAATGAGTCAGATAAATTCAAAATGTCTAATAATAGACAAGATGAATCCCGAAAAAACATCATACGGTCTATTCTCTTAATTAAGAGAGCAGAAAGGAGGTTCTTATGTGTCCAAGAACATAAAAAAATAATCAAATTCAACCTTGATCAGCTCTTCCTGCATCGCAAGATACTCCAGCTTCCTCCTCCTTTCAGAAACGGAATCTTCAGATGGCAAAGCTGTAACACCAACAGTATCTACAACCTCATCAGGCAGAGAAGACAGTGTTGCTCGAACAGCTTCCTCTGGTTTCAATTTACCAGACACGGTAAAGGCCCTGCATAAGATTTGGAACAGAAAACTATTATGTAACTGAAAACTAAAATACAGGTAAAATGAAGTTTAAAACAGGAAAAAAAGTTAAAGAGTAAAAATAAAACAACGGGACTAATAGGGGGCTTCAGTTTACCGTGAAAGAAGCAAAAGAGAAGATGGAACTGAATGATTGAGAGACAGATCCAACCAATCACGAAGCTGCACATAAAAGTCAAGCAGCTGACAAATTAACAAAGAGACTTCATCTAAAACATTCCCTAAGATTATATATATCTCTAATAATAAGATTCTATTATGAAATATGTGCACTACAACTTTTATTACAATGAATTCACTAAATTTACCCACTCCAGACCACCCTGAAACCCCACATTTACAGAACAAAGATGCTTGAAGGTTGAAAAACTATGAAGTATTTGAGAGAAGCTAAAGGATCAACATTAGCATATCACAATTCAACATTTCACAGTTCAAAATAAGTATGCACCAACCTGAATCTGATGTTATGATATATTGCTTGTTTAAAAAAAATATCTCGAAAATCATCTCTGGAAAAGGAAAAAGAAAAAAGAAAGCACTAAAGGCCGAATCTGAAAACCTGTTGCCGCATTTCTTCAACTGATAACAAACCAAGCATGCCTCTTTCCCTACAGTCTTCACGAAGTTCATCCTCTGAAAGAGACTCCAAACCCTCTGCTTGAATTAACTTATCATCTTCCTTGATCCTAAAAGTACAATAGCATGATGATCAACAGATGGCATCGAACTATGCAAGTGGCAACTTGATACTTCTCTCTGATCTTATTCAAGATTTATAATGATCCATATACCACCATACTGAGCATAAGTAACTTGAAAAAAGTTTCATACAGCCACACAACCACATTGAAGAGTAATCTACTATCTCAAACATATTCCATTCCTTTCCTAGAACAGATTTCACAGAATTATTAATGCACTTACTATGAACAGAAAATCCCACCTTTGAAGTCTCTTACGGAGCATATAACGCAAGTATGCATCTGTTCCAAATGGACTGATACCCATATACTTGCACATGCTGACCAACCTAGGCCTAAAGAAAGCAAAACAAAGCAAAAAATAAATGCATTACTCAGCAAGCAAATAGAATATCATTGAAGAAAAAAATATGCCTTCAAATATAAAAGCAATAAAAGCAACACCAACCTGCTAATATTATCCAATGTTAGTTCATCATTGAACAGCTTAGCGAAGCCCAAGATCTCCTCATTAGAGACACCTGCACCTCTTCTAACCTGCGTAATAATTGCAGGTTGCATTGGTGAAATTAAATATCAAAAGTAAAAAAGATAGAGCAAATTAACATAAAAGAGTTTGACTGCTGATTCTAACCATGTTCAAAAACTCATCAAGATCCTCAGCAGTTTTCTTAATTTCTCCACTCCGTGTGTTTTGGACTTCCTTAGCCATTTCTTTGACTGTATCCTGAAGGAACTTGGCATATTCTATCCTTGCATTCAACCTCCTTTTCAGTGCTTCCTACATATTGACCAATTTGCAAGAAACAGACAATCTAATTAAAAGAACCAAAAAGAAAAATAACCCAAGTTACATGATGTATCAGCATAATTGTACATCAGCAAACAATTCAAACCACAAGAAGCAAGCCAACTTCAGCATGTTTCAACTTTGATGGAATTTCTTCAGCTCAAAGATCCCAAAGTTGGCTTGAACTTGCCTTGGTTTATGTTTCAGCAAAACGAGCCAAATTTAACTTGTTAATTCACTCCTTCAATGAGTGAAATGCTACCCAAAAAGATTAAGCTATTTACAGTAATTCTTTTATCCAAAACACGAATTTTATTACTTAACAATAAACCATAGCTCCCTAAATTTTTGTAATCATATTATGCTTTTTTTTCTATCTCAATGAGTATTAGTATATCCTATTGTGATCAAGCTGTTATTATTATTTACCTATAAAAAAAATAAAAATCTATGACATTGTAAGACTAATGTAAAATTGGACCCCACAAACCAATTCATCAACATTAAAATTCCCAAAATTAATTTACTATAGAAGTATTAAATTATTATCTATACAGGATTTTCTAGGACAGAAATATACATTACTCTAACAATAAAATTTATATATGTAGTCTTTTCAAAAATCAATTTAATTACAAATAAAAAATGTATGTGCAATGGACAGAAACATACGTAAATGGACCACATAAAACATAGTTTTCATTTTATTTATGCAATTAAAACTATAATGATAACCATTAATTGCTACATAAAATTGGATTCTTCGAAAAATTATAAATATAAATTATCATAGTATTATGGTATTACACTTTACAGCTCATTGTAATAAAAAAATATTATATTTTACAATGCATAAAATCACAGAATAACTTTGACTTTTTTTTATTGCAATAAAAATTACCTATTCACGAGTGCACAAATTCACGTATACAAAAATTTACAGGTCATGTGCAATGCATGAAAACAAATTACTAGCTATAACAAAAAGCAATTACATCAAAATACATACCTGCTCTTTCATTTTATCTTGAAATGTTGAGGGCAACATGTTAGGGAACAATTTCAGGAACACCGGTAGCAAAAATTCCATGAATGGTACAATAATAAATACTGCAAAAGGGGCTAGTCTAAAAATGTCTGCAGTGGTTCGAGTTAGCTGTTGTCTCTCTCTTCTGGATAGACTCTTCCCACCTGCAAGTTTTAATAGCAATCTTGAGCTGATCCTCACATCAGCCCACAGAAGCTTAAAACCTAACCAGTAATGTTTCAATGTTGAGACAAATTCATGTTTCCAGTGAGCAAGTTTCTTTGCCCAATCCTCCCTAGAGAACAAATAGGTTGCAAATAAGCAATTCAATGGAGTTTATAGTAATAGCAGCTAGCGATTATAACCAAATGAAAACAAGAACAACTTAGAGGTAAAGTTTTAACCTGCTCATAGAAGCTACAGCTCTTAAAGCAGGACCGATACCCAGAAGCATCACCCATGTCCTTTGCAAAATGGACTTAGCGACATTTTGAGATTCATGCAAACGTTTGGCTTTCACTTTGGCTTTTGCAGTACTCAAACCTTCAACAGCTTGATCACATTCTTCAGGAGATGCTTCCTTTCTTCTTTTAGCAACCATTTCGGATTTTTCCTCGTCATCACTCCCGAAGTCTGGTTGCTTAGCTGTAGCAGTGGATGCATTGCGAACAGAGAGTGACGTCAACGATACTGGATTAACAAACTGTGATCGTACATGTACAAGACCCAAACTTGTGCTTCTGTGAAATCTATGACTAAACTGCCCTACAGCTGAAAATCCAAAAAATTCTGATCTGTTCGCTAAATTTCTTTCTGGTTCCTTCAAATTATTACAATCTGAAGAGAACTGTTTTGGAGAACAGCTATATCTGTCTAGATAAAAATTCTGAGCTCCATGCCCAAGACATTGGAAGCCCTGAATTGAGCGAGTGGAGGCATTCAGATAATCAGAAATGAATCTCTTCCGTCTCAAAATTGCTCTAGAGGTCATTTTTCAGATATTTCCCACTTCACAAAGAGATGCGCATTCCATTCCCTAAGTAACCAATCAAAAACGCTGGCAAAGATGAGATTAAAAAAAAAAAAACATATCAAAAGCCAAAAACAATCAACATATAAAAGCACCTACTACTTATAATGACAGCTAACTTGGTAAAATAGCAGTTTCATCCTGCTTTCATAAACAAGGTGTTGTTACAAACTAATTTCATAAACAGCCCCGCACCTTGCTTCATCAAAGAAGCAAATAAAAAAAAAAGTCAAATGAAATGAAATCAAAGGTTGCAGCTTCAACTGACGAGGGATTCTTGAAGGGACCGAATGAAAAAGGAAAATACAAAAAGAAAATATATTCTTAGTATTGTCTTGATAACAAAATTAACGAACAGGAAAAACGAATAGAGAAAATCATACAATTACGAATAAACAAAAAACTTTCCGAGAAAGTCAGCAAACAAACAGAGCAAAATGGAAACTAAGAAAATCTAATCATGATTTTCAAAAAAGAATCAAACTTGATAGAATATACTTACAGTTTAAACCAAGATGAGAAATTCGGACGGAGGTCAGACGGAAAAGACGATTGAAATTACAGAGGCGCTGTCTGCTTGAGCAAAAAGAAAAGAAAAAAAATGAACGGGAAGGGGTTTTAGAGGGGGATGGGGAAGGACAAAGTTCTTCTATAATCAAGCGCATGATTATTGTGTATTGGTGTGTTATAAACCGTTCGATCAGCAGATTAGTAATTGGGCCTATAGACCTGAACATCGAATCCCAACCTGAATCCGAATATAAATAATTCACACAAATTATATATATATATATATATATGAAAATTGAAATTGAAAAAACATAATTGAGAAGTTAATTATAAATATAATTTTAAAGTTTTATATAATTTTTAATATATATTGTTTATGTTTTTGTAATTAAATGTTAGCTAAATAACCAAATGTAAAAATTATGGATTTAAACTTTGATATGCAGTTATTTTAAAATTTTAAAATGAATGTTTTCTTGTTTTTCTAATTATATTCGGTACATTCTGAATAAAACAAACTAATTATGATACCATATTAAAAAATTTTAAAAATTGTGTAAAACAATTATTTTTATTAATATTTGAAAAATATTTTTAATTCATATGTGGTGTGTAGTATGATAAATAAAAAAAATATTGAAGTATAAATGCCCTTTACAGATATTTTATAAATTAAAATTAATTTAATATTTAATAGAAGCTTTTATAATTGATTATGAACTGCTGATCATTAATTATCAATTTCATTACTTATCATTGATCACTAACCACCAACGTTGATTATCAAGATGACTTATATCGTTAAATCATACAAGTTGTTGATAATTATTTTACTGTATTATTGCAATTTTAATTATCAAAATCACAAATTTTCGAAATATAAATATTTTTAAGTATATGCTATCATTTTAGCAATTGAAAGAAGGCATACTACACTAAACTTTAATTGTTAAGAGTAAGAATAACAATCAGTGATGGAGCCAGAAATTTTAGTTATCGCGTCCAAATATAAAATAAAATATACTCTAGTAATATTGCTAAGTCACCATAATATTTAAAAATCAATAATACAATTATTTTAATATTTTAATATTATCTTATTTTCATGGTTATTGAACAACAATAGATGTATCGATAGATATATGATAACTCTAGTATTTTATAATATTATTTCATTATTTAAGGAAAAATAAAATAAGTTACAAATTCTTATTTAAAGAAAAATAAATTAAATTAAAAATTCTAAATAAGAGAAGTTTAATACAATAATTATATATGAACTACAATCAATGACTTTTCACAAAATAAATAACAAAATAGCCATGAATATAAGAAAAATAAATAATTTTTACTCCCTATTTTAGACAAATTAAGAAATCTTTACTTAATAATATAAACAAATCCAATAAAAATTATAAAGTGTAGATATAAATTATTTCCCTTAAAAATCTTAAATATTAATTTCTTTTATGAGAATTTGAAGAAAAAAATAGTATATGTGGATAGAATATTTAAGGTATAGTGAAAATATAGAAAAAATATAATAATTTATTAAAAAATAAATAAGAATTTCAAAATTTTGAGGGGCCAATGCCTCCCTTGGCCCAAGAGTTGCAACGTCCCTGATAGTAATGGAGCAGATTTGGAGTGGAATTTCTCGTCTCTGACCCCAAAAAAATTATTCAGTTCCCATTCCCATTTTGTTCTTCTCCAAAAAAATTTATGGGTTTCCGTCCCCCTATTCTAATGTGATTTTCCAATTTTATTGAATTTTTTATTTTATTTTAATATTAAAAATATTTTCATTTTAATAATTTATTTACTTACTTAGTTAATTATATACTATTATTAAATAAAAAATATTTTTATGTTAAATAAATATTATATTTTTATATTATTATTTTCAAAAATTATTAATTATATTAAATATAAATAATTTATTAGGAGGGGAACACACATACCTTTTCATCACAAAAAATTTCAAGAATCGGACTAGAGCATAAAAATGACAAAAAAATTTACCCGATTTGGAAAACTGTCGAAGCGGGAGGGACCATGGGACGAGTCCAATTGCCATCCCTAATTAAGAGGTATATACTGTATAATAATTTACTAATTTAGCTTCTACAATTAGAATTGTCGAACATTGAATTTGAGTTTGAGAATTGGCTTCCTAATATTGAATAGCATCTTTGAATTTCCATTGTTACTTATAGAATAATATTATTACAAGATTATCCATTTGTTTGATGTTGAAGCCGGTGAACATGATTATAATTGTATTTACTGAATTCTTTTTCAGTTTTAATGAAATGTTTTGAATTCAAATTTTGGATACGAAACTATCATAAAATTTGTGAGATAGTGTTTTATCATCTTTGACATCCTATCTGATACGAACAAAATTAGTTTCTATGCATTATTTTAGTTAACTAATAGAAAATATGTAGTCTAATAAAAAAAAAATTATATTTACTAAATCATAATTGTCTTCATTTATTAAATTTTTTTTGTATTCTCTCTTGTTCCGCAAGATTAAAAATACTCAAAATTTACAACTTAGCTTTACACATTCTCCTCCATAAGCATTCTCAAAGTTTTGAGTAAAAATTGATTAAAAAGGGTAAACAACTGGAGAAATAAATGTATAAACGAATAAAGTTATTTGCAAGCTATTCCATCTATACGCATAAAAATATTTAAATTTGATTCGGAATTAATCGAATTAAGTTTAATAGTTCGAATAGTTTATCGAATTAAATTCAAATATTATAGCACTTGATTCGTACTATTCATGAACTTAATTGAATAACTAATTTTTTATTAAATTACTTTTATATCTTCAATATATAATTAAATAGATTTCGATTTAGATAAAGCTGAATACACTATTTATTAAATTTTTTAATTGATTTGAATTTTCTCAGGTCGAACTTGAATAGTTCGAATATTTTTCAAATGGAGATTCAAACAATTAAAAATAGCCCCGATCAGTTCAAATCAAATTCAAGTATCTAGTTTCTTAATCAAGTCGAGTTTGAACCAAATACTATATCAACTTGTTTCAAGCCGATTACACTCCTATTCAGAAATTTGAAAAACTTTAAGCTTAAAGTACACAATCAAATTGCACCTAATGAATTGCCAATTGGATCGTTTGCGAAAAAAAAAAAAAACCTTGCACCGGAAGAAATGAAAGGTGGGTTATACACATTACTTAAACATAGTTAGTGGTAATTACACCCACGATCACTGAACTTTGTATTACTTATAACTAAATCACAATTTTTTTGTTTTGTAACACTAAAACCATTGAATTTTATAAATTATTGCAAAAAAATTATCACCGACCAATTTTAACAAATTATTAACTTGAAAACTTATTTCTTGTAGGTTTGTTGGGCTACAATAGTATCACAATTCCACCACTAATTATTTCTGATCATATTTCTCGATGAGTTGAAAAAAAAATGTTGTCGGAGGTAACTAATGGTGGTGTTATGATATTATTATCAGCGATAATTTTTCTGCAATTTGTTAAGAGATATGACTCAAAGATAATTAATGATGAAATTGTTATACCATTATAATCCAATAAACCCATAAAAAATAAATTTTTCGGTTGACAACTCGTTAAAATTGTTTGGCGATAATTTTTCTGCAATAATTTATAAAGTTAAGTGATTTTAGTGTTACAAAACAAAAAAAATGTGATTTAAATGCAAATAATGCAAAGTTTAGTGACCATAAATGTAATTAACCTAACATAGTTACAATACACTCTAAGCACAATTTAGGAAGTGCATATATATCCTTTTTCTTTGCATTTGTTAAAATGAATACTTAGATCTATCTCTGAAAATACACTATCAAAAAGAGCAGGCTTTTGCACATCATGCATTAATAGGAACTGTTCCACCTCAGAAGACCAAAAAGAGAAGGGATAAATTTGATTCTAATTTTCATTTCAGTTAATCATCCCCAACTCTAATCATCATTTGATTTATAATCAAAATTTTGTACAAGAAGCTTCAAATCTGCTACGCCAATGGTGATTTCCTATCTTTCTCCTATTTTGATTCTTGAAATTAAACTTAATTCCTTCTCCTATAGCCTGCACAAAATCATACTACTGGTAAATTGCAAAACAAAGAAAAGCACAATTACTTCCGACCGATATTGTTTTACAATATCTTAACAGAAATTCCTCTCTTTTTCAGCAAAATACACTTTTTTTTTTGCAAATGTCATCCCAAAAGTTATTATTGATTGTCTAATAATCAATGGTAGATTATGCTAATTTAACGCAACTGTAAATTCTTCGCTATGTAAATCCAAAATTATCTTGTATCAACTATCAAGGCAACTCATTTATTGAATCCCAACTCCTTATCAAACAAATAAATATATCATTAAACTGTTTTTCCATCCAAATAGTGAAGTGCATAAGCTAATCACAGTCCATCAGGTCTACCATTAAAATTGTCAGCTAAAGGTCATAGATGCATGAGAAGAAATGAGAAATTAGTAGGTACACTCACTCTATCATGTCATTTGTAAACTAATCCAATAACATAGTGACATGTAATCACATCAATTGACGTGAATAAAACAATTAAGTATGTGTTAATGTGTGATTCAATTAGTCTACAAATGATATGGTAGACAAAGTTTACCTAAGAATTTCTCAAGAAGAAATATCCTTAAAATCACAATGCTTGATCATTCCATTAAGTCCTCCCACTCCCCCAAGGAAAGGGCTTTCTTCCTAAGAAAGCAAGGGAGTTGGAGATATTCATTCAACTAGGAACATCTAGCGAATTTTGTTTACGGAAAGGAAATGTCAGGTCCTCTTTACTTGTTCATCGAAAATGCTTAATATATGTAAAAGATCGTCATCATGTCAAGAATATTGGATATGACATATTTTCTGTATGTAAATAAATGGAGAAAAAATTGCCATTTACGAGAGATTTTGATCAGAGAAGCATACCAAGGAAGCTTAAAAGTGTCTTTCCACCATCCCTGTTTCGCACAATGGGCAACAATTTTGTCCAATCTTACGATGATCTCAGAAAATGATGGCCTAGCGATAGGATCTGGATGCCAACATTCATCAATCAACCTGCAATTGGAATACATACAAAATCATTCAGGAAAAAGATATAAAAGGTAATCAAATATTTCATCACTGTCATAATATATACACGTATAAGAAACAAAAGAATGAGTAGATGATTTAAGGAATCCAAAGTAATGAACTTCCTGGCTCTATAAATCTCGAACTTGAATCAGGGAAGTTGAGAAGATTAGAAAAGTAATAAAAAACAAAATCCCTCTTTAAGAAGATCCCATGACAAAGATTGCCACTGTCTAACAAATTTGCACACAAGCATCAGATACTTGCCCTATCTCTAACCAGATGTGGGCGATCATGAATCATCCCAACCTATATACCGTCTTCTTGTTAAATTATTTTTAGACACTTAAGCTTCCTGGATGCCATTCATACTTGTGAAACACCCTTTCATTTGAAAAATAAAATAGAGTTACAAAATAATAACCATGCAAACCTATAAGGAAGAGCTACACACATGCAATTGAAAGCATAAATGGAATTCATATTCCTTGTACTTGAAAGTAATATTAGCAAGAAACATATCTAAACTTCCCAACTAAACAATATTCTAAAAACAGTTATCTGATCCTATTAGCTTCTACCTCCCCCGGGGGGTGAGGTGGTTCCATAGTGGTATGGCGTTTAACTCAAAAACTGAACTTACTCTTTCATATCTGGAGGGTAACCTCTTGCTTTGGTCTTGAAAGGTGGTCTTTTTTGTTCCTCACGCATCAACATCACGGCCTCTTCAAGAGGCTTAGGATGGAAAGGCAACACTCCTTCGATCATCTAAGCCCAAACAAAAAGGAAGAATACAAGAAATAAGTGCTTAGCACACAAAAAAGGCACCTTCTGTTAAACCACCGTCAACATAATGTATGCACGATATATCAGTACAAGATATAACATTCCAAATCAGACTTTCATTACGCTAATTCAACTCGATACATCTTAATCCTGCCACTAACAAAGCATATAAGATATTTTAGAAAGGAAATGTACCTCATATAAAATAACACCAAACGAGTATGCATCCACAGTTCTATCAAATATTTCACCTTTATAAACCTCAGGTGCCGCATAAATATCTAGAAAACAACAAAGCAACACCATTATTACTTCAATTCAAATCAGGAATCTAAGTGCATTTTTTTTTTCTTTTTTAACTAATAAAGATGCATTTAATATGATACAGTAAATGAGTGAGAAGAATTCTCAACAAATCATAAACTGAAGTTATTATATTTGATGTGCTTTAACTTCATTTACATTTTGATGTTAAGGTGCAACATGCAAGATATATCAAGTAAAATTATAGATAATGTTCTCAAGAACTTACTTAAAGCATCAATGGGAGCTCCAGGTACTAATTTAGCTTTATCAGGAGAAACCTTTGACAACTTTATCAAACCAAATCCAGAAACCTTCAAGTGACCACCATTATCCAGCAAAATATTTCTGGCACCTTACCAAAATTTCAAATATTAAAGAACTGTACGTCCAAATAGGTAAACATCAAATTTTGAGTTGCAACTACTTTTACACTGTATTTAACTTCTACATTTGGTTGTCTTACTTTGGCTTTAAATCGCAGTGGATGATTGATCCCGGTTTGCATTCGTGAAGATAGTTCATACCCCTGCTAACAAGAGATCAAGATCAATTAAAAGACAATATAAGAGATGAAATGAAACAACAACAATTTGAAGTCATTCTTAGTCATTCTGTGGGTAGTGCATACATTATCCTAATTTAGTAATTCAGAAAGTATTATTTATATTCTAACAAGTTGCACTTGCCTAGCAATGTCAAGAGAGAATCTCAAAGCTTTTGATGGAGAGAGACGCCCCTTCTTCTGAAGATAACATCCCAAGTCACCCTGAAATATGCAACTTTTACTACTGTTAAATTTCAGATTGAAATCCACAGAACCAAGGTAAAAAAGTTGCCTGCTAAAGCCTTATAAACTGTTCCAAGAAAAATACTGCAGATATAATTCATCAAAATGAATTTAGGAAAATTTGGAATATAAAAAGCAGCCATTTAAAAAAAATGAAAATGAAAGTCCTGTTTTTATTAGAGAAATGAAAATTAAAAGTCAAATATATCATCAAGTCATTAGCTTCTTTATCCAGCAAACCACATACCCAGTTTAGTTCCAAAATGAACAGAAGACACCAGAAAATATAACAGAAGAATATTTCGATCTTCCGAAATAATTATCAAGCAGATTTAAGGATTCAAATGAATATGATTGCTCAAGGCAATTATGCAATAGCAGAACATCCCTAAGCCGTTCAATACAAATACAGCAGTCACTTTTCTGCTGATGTCAATGAATTAATTAAAAAAATGTAACGGTGTTCTGTCTTGCTCTTATTCTGAATTCTATGAAGTATTGAATGATAATGAGCACACAAATGTCAGAGAATAATGTGCCAAGTTTAATAGGGACTTATTGGCTGTTTACCACTCTTAATTTAGAAATCCTAGTTTTTCACTGTATTATAACACGCCGTATTTGTTTCCGTTCTTTTTCTTTTTAACTAGAGAAACTCTGCATGCAATGGGTTAACCTACTGAACTTCCTGCTATGAATGGCAATATAAAACTTCTCATAATAACACATTT
Source organism: Balakata baccata (assembly GCA_949630135.1). Lineage (NCBI taxonomy): Eukaryota > Viridiplantae > Streptophyta > Magnoliopsida > Malpighiales > Euphorbiaceae > Balakata > Balakata baccata. The sequence goes on from CATIWF010095690.1 coordinate 14,763, forward strand.
ACATATTAATATATATGAGAGAGTGTGTGTGTGTACATCTTACTTTTGGATGATACTCTGAAACAATCATCATGGGTACATTTTGGGTAACAGCTCCAACAAACTGAACCACATTAGGATGCCTGACCCTCTCTAATAAGGTTAGCTCTTCTTTGAAAGCATTTCTGTCATATAAAAAACGATAATAATTAAAGATGATGGAGAAGAAGAGAAACAGAAAAACTATGGAGAATATTTGAATAAAGAAAATGTAATGTTGAAAACATGAACAATAAATTCTACAACTCCATGGAACAGAAAATACCAAATATATAGATTAAGAGAAATTCTAGCAGCAAGAGCAGTGTTCAAATTGGAGAGCAACAGATAACATGCGGAAAAAAGAGTTCTAGAAATATAAAAAATGATGTCCATCGCTGGGATCAATAAACAATTATAATCCTTTGCAAAACCAAGAAAAAAGAACCATGTGATAATCCAGCCGAAGAAACTTTAAAATGAATTTCCACATTTACATTTAAAAGAAGCTGATTACAACTGAAACACCATTTTTTTTTAGCAAACACTAAGCTTATGAAAATATGTATAATCAAGTTGTTGATCATGAGGTTGCATTACAAACCAAACAGAACACCTCAATTTTTGCAGGTTCTTGGTGAAGGGGCTGCCACCCACGATTACCACAACTTCTATGCCATTGAATATTCACAATATCAAAAGTGATGAACAGATGGTTAAATGGTATTTGCTTCCAAGATACAGTGATTTTTCTAATAAATTTTGTACAGTAAAACCATCTATACAATTTACAAGAAGGACCATCCTCAGGAACAAACTGACAAAGAACTGAAGAAGACAACACAGTGCCTCATGTAAGGAACACATTTTATAACATGCAGAGATAGGTTAAATAAGATCCTATAATCTCTAAGCACCAAAATGGTGGTGGTAATTTAAATATGCGAATAATGAAAGAGGTGAAAAAAATTGAATCACAACGCCATATATACACTCAAAGTCTACATGGGAGGTCTTTTGACGCACAAAAAGGATTATAAGTCTGCTTTAGACAAGCAAGTTATAAATGTAAACATTGGGAAAAAAACAAAAGAATAAGAACTCAGCTAGACTTAATTGCTCATATCAGAAATCAGAAACTCATTTGGTTCTTCAAACCAAAAGGCAAAAATCAACGGAAAAAAAAGTGAGCACATACATGCTCTCTGGGTCTGAATAGCTGTCCTTATCAAGAATCTTCACGGAGACCTTAGTGCCATTCCATTTGGCCACTTGATATGATCCCTGCTATGGAAAATATTTATTAATAACTCTAATAGCGCATCAGGTGAAAAATAACAAAGTCAATCCCAGCCATAGAAACGTAAATTTATAATAAATGGAAAATTACTGGAAAAACAAAATTTTCTTGATAAACCGTAACAGAAGCACATAAGAACAGCAATTTTAAATGAATAACAGAATGAGCAAGTACTGTAGATTTAATTATACCAAGCATCAACAGCAACATACTAGATATCCTGGTAATCATTACTAAATACTAAGTTATTGACCAAAAAAAATTTCCGAAGCCCAACATCTATGAACAGTTAAATCGCATAGCATATTGAAGTTAATGTTAAAACAGGAAAAAGGACTAATGCCTGACAGAGGAATGAAGGTAAAACAACCTTTTTCCGTAATAACTACATGTTTTGGAAACAAAAACCCAAGCTCCCAAATAAAGAAGACTAGATTAGTGGAAATTGGAAGGGAATAATGGGACATACCTTTGAGATCCCGTCACACTTTCGAACTTGAAGCTCTAATGGGTTAAGCTCATATTCTGGAACTTCTCGAGGATTCGCAACAACCATTGGCGTCTTTCTGGTTTTCTAAAATTATATATAAAAAAGATACACACATAGAAAATCAATAATCCTCGTTCCTCCAACCAAAAGATGCAAAGAAAAGAACCAAAATCTATGCTAAGAAGGAGTAAAGAAATTCATTTTTTTCACCGGTGCTTTAGCTCCTCGCGCCTTCAAAATATTGTAAGCTTCAACATTTCCATAGTATTTAGCATCAGCGCATGCCTGTACAAATGAAGATTATTACAATTCAAGCTATGATATCAAAGTTGCCATTATAGAACTGGTTGGCTTGATTAGCTATTCCGTATCCAATATTCCTGTTAAAGAAAGAAAGGAATCATAAATTTTCTTCCAATTCCGAAGGAAAATATGAATTACCGTACTGCCCCAGCGGTCACGTGCATCAATATTGGCCTTTCTACTTAAAAGCAACCTGACGACCTCCACGTGCCCTTCACAAGCTGCAATATGCAAGGCAGTTCGTCCATCCAAATCAATACTATTAACATCAATTCCTTCGTTTAACAAATCCTCTACGCCTTTGACATCCCCTCTACACGCCATAAACAGAAGTTGCATGGTACAATCAAGATTCTCCGGCACCGTTAACCGTTCGTCGCGGCCGGGGCTCCGGCGTATAGGATCAAGCGAAGATTGTCTCCCGAAGCTAAATCTGAGATTATTCCTCCTCGGATCAAGAGATGACTGCCTTGAAAACTGCTTGCTTAAGGTTCTTCTCAACGATCCCGTGGAGAACTGGCGCGAAATCCCTCGCTTCAATTGCATAGTGATTCCTTCCATTTTCCTTTGTTCTTTTTACAAAATTTCTTTGTTAATATTATGATTTTTCCTTTAATTTCTTTGTTCAATGTAGATAATTTTACAATCGATTCTCCTTCCTCTTCTTCCACCTTTGCTCGATGGATCGAGAGCTCACAGCCACGAAAACTGCGGTCTAGATTTCGAGCAATGGAGAGAGACAGAGAGAGCGAGAAAGCAAAAGGGAAAAGAAAGAATCGAATATAAAAATGGAAGAGGAGGTGGAGAAATCATTACAACGAATGAGGGGTTTATAAATATCCGACAGAATCGCAAGGGACATGCAGAAACAAGGAAAATACGCGGCTCTGCTTCGCGCTCTCCTTTGCCTCTCGCTCTCTGAGAGAGAGAGAGAGAGAGAGGGAGCGTGAGCGCGAAAGCGGGGGATGGGTGGAAAAGTCGCTATCATTTAAAAAAAAAAAAAATATTTGCAGTCCATTGGCCAGTGCACGACCAGCAAAGCAAAGGGTAATAATTTAATACGGTTCGTTGACTTGCAGTTAATGAGATTATGGCTGCAGGCTGTCAATTGCAGTTTTCTATAACTTCTAATATTATTTATTTTTGGGTCTTTAGCATTAAATGGATATAATTTAAACTATTTATTATGCATGTATATAATTATTAGACGAATATTTTATAATTTGAGATAAATATGATAATCTAGTTTTTTATTTTTTTTTCCAATTTATTTTAAGAAATAGAAATGCATAAGGTCACGGTTACACTGAAAATGTAGTAAAATTTTATTCCAAAATTAATATTTCGATATTTCAATATTTTTTTTTGATATTTTTATAATTTAAAATTATGTATAAATTTATAAAAATGAGAATCAAAATCTTATTCTCATTTAGCTTAATATAAAATATTAAATTCAACTTCAGAAAAAAAAAATCAATTCTTATTCCTAAATGAGATATACTAAAAGTGCAACTCCTAACTTATGCTAATTTCAAAAGCTGAAATTTGATTTTTTAATCTTTTTAAAATTGTTTAATTATAAAATTATTTTTTTCAAATCAAATTTCATAATTATAAAAATAGTATTTAAAGTAACTATAATATTTATTCTTAGGATTAATACATATCATTTTTGCATTTTATATTTATTTTTGGTAGAAATTACCTCTATACTCTTTTTTTCATGCTCAGTTTATGAACAAGAGTAAAACATAATTTAATTTGATGGTAATCGGTAATCTAGTATGAATTTCTCATTTTTTAACAAATTAATTTTTTAGTTAAAAATTCTTAATTATGATTTTAATATACATTGTCTTTTATTAATCATACTCAATTTGTAAATATGAATATGAACTTAAAATTAATGTCTTTAATTCGCTTCTTGAAATTAACTCTAAAAAACTATAAGATGTAATTCATTATCTTGCACAAGACATTAAAATCATGAGTTTGATTTTTATATTTGTTATGATTAGTTTTATAGTCATTGAATTTATTTTTATTGCAGTAAATTATATTTTTTTTCATCTCTGAAAAATATTAAATTATATTTTTATTTTATTAAAATAATTTTCAGTTAGTTTTCATATACGAGTAACCGGAAAACTGACGTGTTAAATGATATAGCACCGAAAAATTTACGAAATAACTGATATATTACTGAAAATTTGACGTGACAAATAAAATAGTGAAATAAAAATATAATTTAGTTAATTTTTTTAGAATTAAAAAAAAATATATAACAATAACGCGCAATTGAGTTAGTGCAAGTAGCTGTGCAAAAATTGGATGTATGAATATGCGCTGGCCATGCAAGGGAGAGTGCTACTTTATGGGGGGCAAGTGGAAGCTAATGAGGATGTGATAAGGTTGTGGCAGCCGACGTGAGGGAGCGATGGGCCAAACTATTAATAAATAGCAATTACAGACAGACACAAACCTGCAGGTTTCATTTCATCAATAATTTAAGAATATTTTTATTTCAAAAATGTGGTGTATAATTAAAGACTTATTCCACAAAACTCACTTTGTGTATAAGAAAAAGTAGAAAAAGGATACCTAATAATCACTATGAAATCTTATTGTCATGATTAATTTAAGGGTCAATGTCTCCTTGCATGTAAAATAATCATTTATAGGAAGCCACCTGGCTGATGAATTAAATTAGGTTTGGATAATAATAATAATAACAATACAATTTATTTTCCGGGAATTATGAGATTTCCATTTGTATTCTAATTAAAAATCAGTGCTCTATAGTACTATATATAGTTTTTTTCATCTCAATAATATAAAAGACTCGCTTTTATTTTCACACAAATTGTAAATAAATAATTAAATTAATTAAGATTATACACTTTTTTTCATCATAATTTTCAAATTAGGATCAAAATTGAAAATTTAAGAAATTGATAATTTATATTACTGATTATTGTACACAACAAATGACTCCTAAGCACTACAAAAAAATTAAGGAAAATAAAAATAAATTATAATTTTGAAATATAAGAAAAAAGGAAATAAATTTTTTCTTTTCATTATGAGACTCAATAGGTTGTGGCTACACAATATAGGATAATTATTTCCTTACACACTATAAATGTGTTAAATTCCCACCAATTGGGTAAATAGTGGCAAGAGAACTCGACACTTCCAATATTCTAACAAGTAAGAATATCAATTAAGTTACTATTTGATTGGTGTAAACCTATTTTTTAGAACAAAAGGAATAAATAAATTTAATACATTGTGATATTAGAATGATAGTATTATAGTGGCTTAAACTAAACTGCAAATGATTAAATTAAAAAAACATTGAACTCCAATTTAATCTGAATTTTAAATTTAAGAAAATGAAGTTCCACTTAAGCTTAATCTAAGTAATTTAAGTTCATCTAATCATTTAAATATTAATTTAATCAATTGAATAGCAATTGAACTTAATTTGGTTAAATTGTAATTCTATTGATTGATATAAGCTATGATTAATTGAGCTAAATGGGAGTTCACTTCATTAAAAGTAAGTTCTATTGATTAATTGAATTTCAAGTGATTAAATAAAAATAAATTATCTAAACTTGATTATGATTCAATTGATTAAATTCAATTTCAATTAATTAATTATATTTATCGCAGCACCGGCCTGAACATTGAAATCCTGGTCAAGAGTCAGCAGCTCAATAAGCGGCTTAGACATGGTACGTAAAAAAGGCGGCTTCGTTATCTGCGACGACATAGCAGTGGTGGCCTTAACCCAAGCGGATCGAACAAACGGATCGGGATGACAGAGCCGTTGGATATCATCTCAAGATAGGAAAGGAGAGGTGGCAAGGGTCAAAGAGCTTGTTCATGCAGGTAATGACTGGGTGCCTTGGAATTGGAATAGAAATATGAGACTCAGCATAGGTAAAACAGGGCTGTAGATTAACTTTTTTAATTAATTAACTTGTTTAATAGGTTACTAGTTATTATAAATAAAAAATTAGTGCATGGTAGAAAGATACATAGTTAACTTACAATAATTTGTTGGATTAATTAAATTCACGATCACTTAATTTTATATTTATTTGTATTTAAATTATAATTCTTTTATTTGATAACATTAAAATTTATAAATTATTGCAGAAAAATCATCGATAATTAATTTTAACGAATTGTCAATAGTAACTGAATTTATTTATAATGAATCTTTCTCCATAAACTAATGAACATATTTACAAACGGATAATGAAATATTTATGAAATTTCTATAGTGTGTTTAATAATTGTGTAAGTTTGTTTTATTTACAAAATTATTACGGTCTCTTATACGTGTAATGAAACATTGGTCCATAATACTACATAAACCAAAATTTATTATATAATTTGCGTTTAATATTGAATTGAATTGCACTAACAAATATATTGAAATATCATTTTGACTCTTGTGATTTGGGCTCAAATATTAATTTTAACACTTTGCCTTTCCAGATTTTTTTTTTCACAATTATTCCCATTTTCGAATTCAATTCTATTTTTATTTATTATTTTTTAATTATGTAAATTTTTATATTTAGTTTCAAATAGTTTGCATAATATTATCAGTGTATAGTTGTAGTATGTGGTCAGGTTTCCTTCGTTATTTGAATCCATCCACAAATAATACCCCACACCAATTTCATATTTAATTTTAATTATGTAAATTTTTATATTTAAGTTTAATTATTTTGCATATATTACTGCCATATATTTGTAGTTATACTTTATTTTTTGGTAAAAAAAATGAAAAAAGGTTAACAAAAAGCATACTTATTTCATTCCGAGCTAAAGAAAAAAACTATGAAAACTACAGAATCCAACTTGATAAAATCCAGTTATAGCATCTTAAAAGAAAAAATAGTATGATTTTAAATCCAAATTGCACAGCTCTTTTGTAAAAATAAAAAAATAATAATAATAAAAGATTTTTCAGTCTTTTTTTACCAGAATATCACAATTATAGAATCCCGAACTTTATAAAATCCAGTTGCAGCATCTAAAAAATTCTTATGACTATTATTTCTTTTAATTATATTTTTATAATTAGAAATTTAATTCAAATAAAATATATACTTCATATATTCAAATTAATAATTGGATTTAAATAAAATTTGTTCGAACAATCCAAATTTTGGATCGTTAAATAAAAATAACGCGAAATATCAAACTTTTACCATAACATACCTAAATAATGTTTGTTAGAACAAAAATAACTTGCGATGAGATTCAGCGCCAGAGCTTTGCTGATGTGGCAATATGCATCCTACATGGCGCTCCAGAATAAAAAAAATTAATAAAAGAATTTTTTAAAGCCACGTGTAAAAAAATAAGAAGGAAAAAAATAGTAAAGAAGATCGAAGAGGGGAAGGGGAGAGATCAAGACAGGGGCAAATTCAATCTGTTTCGCAGGTAGATCCATAACCATCATGAATATAAATTCCAACAGCCCACCTCAACATTCCTATTGAACCCAACTCTCTCAAAATTTCTGGATCAAACTTCACATATCGCTCGCCAGTACCACAACCCAGCACTAAATGGTTTTCTTTTGCAGTCATTTAAGCCCATATCTGCCTCTCCTATCTCCACCCTCTCCCCTGTCGAATTCTGTTAGCCGGAGTTCTTACATGAGGACAAGAAATCCAAATGAAGATGATGAATAGATACATGAACTGGAACTGGGTTTGTTGAATTGCAGCCGAAAAGACTCTCCATCATGTCCTCATTTAATCTGCCAATTAAGAGAGTGACAACAGATCAAAAGGATTAGGAATTGATAAAAATTATTATAATGGGTAATTAAATTATAGTAGAAATTAACCTCTGAAGTTGCCCTCAGTTTGTACCAATGTAGAGGCTTTAATTTGGGCTTTCCTTCTCATTTCTCCTTTCATCAGTTTTCTTAGAAAAATTCACCCCTTTGTTGATTTGTTCAATATTTCTTTCTGTTCCGGCATTGGAAATGGCTCGCAACTTGGAGTCCATGACTATCGCTTCAATGACACGTTGGTCGGCGTGGAGAACACACTGGTTTTCGCTTTTTTCGAGGACCATGTTTTTCCTGGCGTTAGTACAGCCCGAGGCGGTGGAGACGGTGGCGCTGTGCTCTATTCTGCTGTGCCAGATCTGAAGGTGGAGGAGGCATGGCGCTGGTGGCTGCTTTATTAAGGTTATGATAACGTGCTTCTTTTCTGGTGAAGAAATAGAAAGATATTGGATTTTTTTAATTTCCTTTAGTGCTAAACGCACCGTTTTGTACACGTGGCTTTAAAAATTTATTCTATTAATTTTTTTTTACTCCGGCGTACCCTGTAGGATGAAGGTTGCTATATCAATGAAGTTCCGGCTATATATTTTACTTTTACGCAGTAAAACTACACTAATGAATAAAAGGGCACTATTGTGATTCACTCTCCATTTTTTTTCCCAGTAGTTTAGATAAGTGGAAATTTTTTTAAAAGAATATAGATACATGTCACTATTATGCAAGATCATTCTCTAAAATTTTACACTTTATTATAATTATAGTCAATTTTTTAAAAATTTGAATTTAATTATATATATATTTTAAATTTTATAATAAATTTTGTCTCAAATTGATTGTACCTCATTCTAATTATACATGAGAATAATATAGAAATAGATTAAAAATATAAAATAATAACGTGAAAAACATAGTGAAACTGATATGAAAAAAACTCACAACTAAAATGGTATCATTTTAAAAACTATATTTGTTGAAATAGATTCATAAATATTCTTATTAAAATTGTCACTTTTTCAAAATAAATCATGTAATAATATAATTTGTCTTTTTTTAGTCAAACGATATCGTTTTAGTTTAAGTATGAGGAGTAATTTAATATTCAAAACAACTCTATTTTTATTTATATATCCATATAACAATTTTTTTCCATTTCAGTTTTACTGAATTTCTATGTCATTGTTTTATATTTTTAATACTAATCTATATTATCGCCATATAAACTCGGAATGATGTATAATTCACTTGACGTAATATTTATTATAAAATCTAAAATATATATAATTAAACTCATATTTTTAAAAATCGACAATAACTGTGATTAAGTACTAAGTCCATAAACATTTTTTTTAATTTAGTCATATATATATATATATTCTTATTCAATGGTAATAATTTTACCAAAATATATTTTAATGGTTTAATCTGTTATGGAAAAAAATAAAATAGTAAAAAAAAAAAAAGAATTTTATGCAATGAAATATCAAGTTACTGGTTCCCATGTCCATTTTTTTTATTTATAATAATTAATAAAATTTTAATAATAAAATTTAATTTATAATTAATAAAATTTTAATAATAAATTTTAATTTATTATAATTAATAAAATATAGCAATATTTATAATTTATATAAATCAATTAATTTATAAAATAGATTAAATGATCCATTTTAAATCGAAAAAATTTAGTAGGAGTAAATTTGGTTTTATGAATAAAAATCCATTTGGTTTTTGTAAATTTGGTTCACGTTTTGGTTTCGTTTTTTTTTTTTTTTTCTCTGTTGCTTTTTTTTTTGGTTGCTTTTTAATTAATATAGGGTATAATAATAAATTGGTTAAATAATTATTGTAATCAACTCCTTTTTTTTTTGTAACCTATTGAAAAAAGAAAAACCGAAATATACTGCGTGACCGGCTGACCGCGTCTTCTTCCCCATTTCTGGAGCTCAGCACACTGTCATGGCGGCCATATCTTCAACTAGTTGCGGATCAATTCACAACTTGAGACCCTCTTCTTTTCCTTCTCCATCTTCTGCTACCAACTCTACTCTTGGTGGAGGGATTTCAAGAATAATACCATTCTCAAAATTCAATAACTATCATCTGTGTTATAGGAAACTCAAGGTCTCTGCTACAGCTGCCGATAATCTTAGCAACATCTCTGATGCTTCTTTCTCTACTAATGGCTCAGCTCTTCCTATGACCATGTCAAAGTATGTGAATTACTATTTCTTTCTGCATAAAGTTTGTTTTTTTTTTTGTACATGTTTGATCACATATGATTTGATTCTTCATCTGGGTATGTCCCCATGTCAGTATGTTTTTGAGTGTTCTTTTTTTTTTTTTTGTTTCTTTTATGTTTGATTGTTGCATTTGTCTTCTATTGATATTCGAAGTGATTGATTCAAATTCTTTAGCTATAATGGACTATTCGATTTGATTTGATTATTTCAAACCTTCTAAGGTTCTTACATTTACATCTCCTAAAATAATTTAGGCCCCAAATTTTAATTGCTACACACAGTTCCAATTTATTTTACTTCTTGTTTATTTGAAACATATTTTCAAGTAATTTCATTGATAAAATTGTCCTTTAATAAGTGTTTTGCTGCCTTGTATGATGTTACCTCAGGGTGAGGCGGCATACCATCTCTGTGTTTGTTGGGGATGAAAGTGGGATGATCAATCGGATTGCTGGGGTTTTCGCGAGAAGGGGATATAACATTGAATCCCTTGCTGTTGGTCTTAATAAGGACAAGGCACTCTTCACTATAGTTGTCTCAGGAACTGAAAGGGTGCTACAACAAGTTGTAGAGCAACTGCAGAAACTAGTTAATGTTTTGAAGGTTGTAATATCATCATATACTCTCTCTATTCTTGCTGTGGTTGATCATCTATTCTCTGGTTGCCTTTTCTTGCTTACTCCTTTCAGTAATTTGTGTAGATTCTAATCCCTTGATTTGTTATGTTTAATCTGATATTCAGGTTGAAGACCTCTCTAATGAGCCACAGGTAGAACGTGAGTTAATGCTTGTTAAACTGAATGCAGATCCTAAGCACCGTGCAGAGGTAGCTACTTAGTCATTCTTTACTAGTTCCAAAGCAAGAGGCTTTATGAGTTCCGAAGTGAGATTTATTTTCTCTGGTGAACTGTGTTTCTCGGTTTAATTTTCAGATCATGTGGCTGGTGGACATTTTCAGAGCAAAAATAGTGGATATCTCTGAGCACTCACTAACAATTGAGGTAAAAGATTTCTGAACTCTTAATCCAGTGCACGAAATGAAATATTAGCTGATGACGCTGAAGCCTTAAAGATTAATACGTTTTTGAAATCATGTAGACAAGTGAATGGAAGTGAATATGTTGTTGGTGGAAACTTCCCAAACATCTGTATCTATATGGAAATAAAGCAAATGCGCATATGAATATATGAATGCAATTAAGATGAAAGTATAGTGAATTTTTTTCATTTCTGCTATTTTGGGCTATAAATGGTAGTAATATATGCTGTATCAAAATATTTGTGTGCTTTTAACATCAAATTTGCATTCAGCTCTGCTCTGGAATTACTGGTGTCTTGAAGTTGCTAAACCAAAAGCATGATTGCATTTGCTTCTTATTCACTTGTCAATTGTTATGATCTATCAATTTGAACTTGGGTTGTTTAATTATTCCATTTTTAGTATATATTTGTTTGGTTTAGTTGATAAATTAATGTGAGACATTATGTAATATGAAATGGGCCTAGTGTTTTTTAAAAATTTATGAAGAATGCTTCCCCAGCTCCCATCCTTTTTCAGTAGGAAATAGAATCTTTAGCTTTAGAATGCTCATTTAAGGATCTATGCTTCTTTGGTTTCTATCCAACATCACTTAGAAATAGAAATTTTAAGTTTCAGACTGCTTAATTTTATGATCTATGCAATTAGTGACTTCAACTTGCTTGAAGGCCCTGGAAGAAATTATCCACTTTCTTACTGAAGAATTCAAGTGGTGGGAAACTAACAGCTGATATATATATGAAATTGGAGCTCTTGGATGTGCAGGAGGTGATAAAGTTGCACATCATTCACTAATTTGGAGTAATATATGAAGAATAGTTGTTTGTTGTGTTCTAGTTACCACTAGATCTTCTTGTAAAGAAACAAGAATTGAGAGAAATCGATAATTTTATTGATATTAGAAAACCCTATATATATACAACTCTATGAATATAAAATAAGAAACAAATATATAAAGAATAGGAAACAATACAAACTAGGAAATAAATCTCTACCTATCCCTAATCATAATTAAGAATATTATTCAAATATTTTCCAATATCTCACAACACTCCCCCTCGAGTTAGAGCATAGATGTTGATCATGCCCAACTTGTTACAAATGTGAAAAACAAAAAGTTTCAAAACCTGTAATATAAAAGGCCTCACACCGCACTAGTGTAGACCCAACTGGGTAGAAAATGCTGTACAAACCGACAAAACCTGTAATACAAAAGGCCTCACACCACACCAATGTAGACCCAACTGGTAGGAGAAGATGTCATACAATCCGAGAAGAGTCAAGTGAAACATACTGAAAACAAATGTCACTAGACAAGGATGACTCGAGAAATTACATAGTCTGCTCTCAAGGGCAAAAAAACAAAATGGATCACTAATGGTGATCCAACTATGACAAAGAGATGCTTACTTAGGTATAACTCTTGGATTGATTTCCAGATAGGTTTTCATTGGAACTCATGGCTTTGATACCATGTAAAGAAACAAGAATTGAGAAAAATTGATAATTTTATTGATAGTAGAAAATCCTATATATACAACTCTATGAATATAAAATAGGAAACAATAGAAATTAGGAAATAAATCTCTACCTATCCCTAATAATATTTAAAAATATTATTCAAATATCTTCCAATATCTCACAACACTTATCAAAATTGTTTTGGAGGACAAAGTGTTGCCTTTCATGGTGTCTTTTTTGTTAGTATTCTACTCTTCCAATATGAGTTATTTAGTTGTATTAGTTGCCTATCTCCTATGCTTATGCCAAGGGCTGCAAATGCCACAAAGCCCTTAATTAGTGGCTGACTATGTCTGTATTCTGTCCTACCAGGTGCAGGAAGCCTAGATTTCTATAATAATCAATATAAATAATTTTTAGGCTCTTATTCCCATTCCTAGGAGAGATTAAAGAACATGTTTCTTGAATTTTTTTCTCCAGCATGTGAAGTTCTTCATTTCTGATGCTTGTGCTCATCATTCTGCTTTTCATGCGAACTAATATTTCCCTATCCATCTTTCCAGTGCTTTTCCATGTACAAAGTTTTTGGTTGATCCAAGATAATTGATTGATTGAGCTTAGTGAACATCCATATGTTGTCTTCCATCTGATGTGAGTAGATGGTCAATAAAGTAATGTCTGGTGGGTTCAGGTTGTGTCATTTCATATGCTGCCTTTTGGTGTGGGTTCAGGCTTGGTATTTCGGCAGCTTTGAGTTACTCAATGATTCAAACTTTTGGGATCTTGTTTTGGATCATTGTTATAGTCCTGTTCATTTCCATAATTGATTTTGGAATTGATTTTGTAATTTTAGATCTTATTATTATTATTGTAAATTTCTGGAATTGATTAATTTAAACAAAAAATAATTTTAGACTGCTTGGATTGTAGCCCTAAAATTTTCTGTTCATTCTGGGTTTGTGCAAGCTTTGACTTTTAACTTCGACTCAGAACCTAGGGTAGCTTATGTGCATAGAACACATAACTTGTTATAGTGTTTACTGTGTAAGCACTTGACTGTGGTCATTGTTAAGGGACCACATTGGAAAATGTATAATTTCTATTTGTAGCAACTGTTGATATCTGTCCATACAAATTTCATCAGAATGATGCTGTTTCTTGATCAAATAAATTTGGTATTGAATATCTTGAGTCTTGACTGTCTGACTACTTTCCTCTTGCCTCCAAACCTATTGCATTGGTATCTAAAATAAATGAGAGACTATGCTACCTCCAAAGAGAAGATCCTATTGCTTTGAATGTCAATTAGGAAAATAAACAGATGTTGATGGTTTGATATTCACTGGTCTGGACATCAGGGCTACAGCTTTTATAGAGGCCTTTATGTGTTATAAAATTGAGAAATTTTATTTTTGTTTCTCTCGCACTAGATCGTTGTTTGTTTTAGCATGAATCGTACTTGTTACTAAATTCTATTGTGACTTTATGCTTTACATTCACTTGTACATAATTTTAATTTGTATAAAATTTGTAATCTTTAGCCTGTTTATTTGTGGTTTATTGACTTTATATTTTTCCTGATTTCCAATCATAGTGCATTATGGGATACCTTGTGCACTAACTGTTGTTTTGAGAATGATAAGACCATATAGTTAAATTTCATCGACATCAAAAAACATCTTAGACAATCCTGTAAGTCATGTTTTCTGTCTGATGTGTTTTTGATAGATTGGAAGTGTAATTATGGTTTCATATTCAATTGTCTGCATAATTCCTAAAGAACAAGTTAATTATTGATGGTTTAGGTGACTGGAGATCCAGGTAAAATGGTTGCTGTCCAGAGAAACTTAAACAAGTTTGGAATCAAAGAAATTGCAAGAACTGGAAAGGTTGTGTTTCACTTTTCCTTTTCATGGTTCATGTTGATTTGTGCCTGCATGCAGGCTTGGTGTTAATTTCTGAGCCTGTTGCTTTTAATAGATTGCACTTAGAAGGGAAAAAATGGGTGAATCTGCTCCCTTTTGGCGATTTTCAGCTGCTTCATATCCTGATCTTGGAGAAATAAGGCCTGAGAATGCTCTTTTGGGATCTAAAAGCAGAGCAGTGATAGATGAAGATAACACATCTGCAGGGGTATGAATTTCTTCAAGATTTTTATTCTTTGTTTGGATTTTCTCCTAGATGAGTATGACTGAACATTCACTACTATGTAAACAAATTTGTCTGAGAGTAGCATTTAGCTTTTCTGGAAGTTCATAATTTAACCTGGTATACTGGAGTAGGGTTTCACATATTTGACTTATTTATAGTTTGCTAAATTAGTTTTTTACTACTAGTCTTTGCATATGATTTTGAAATTGAATCGATATTTATCTACCGCTTATTATTATGGTCATAGCTGAGAAATGCAACCAGAGGTAGACTAAAGAAGTTTAACAATTTTTGCTTGTCAAAGACTGAAAGATATATGGTGCGTGTTACCGCTATGCCATTTGGTCTTACTAAACTTTTATTCATTCATGAATTGCTGGCTTATCTGCAACTACCAATTTTAATATGGTCTCTGGTCTATGATATAGATGCTTGCACTTCCTGCTATCATTCCTTTTGAACTGTAATCTATGGTTATGCATTTATAACTTTACTTTCCTGCTAATTCAGGGAGATGTTTATCCAGTGGAGCCATCCGATAGCTCTACAGTCAATCAAGTTCTTGATGCTCATTGGGGCGTTCTCAATGAGGAAGATGAAAGAGTACTTATTTCTGCTTAGAACTTCATCTATTTCAATCCATCTTGTGCTTTTATAAGGCTTATATTCTGAGCAAAGGTTTAAAGGAGCTAATAATGTTCCAATATAGCTAGAACTGGGCTTTTTTATTTTGTGGTTTGTGCATTTATTATTAATTGCTTATTATTAGCTATTTCAATTACACACTTTTTTTTTCCTCTTTAAAATTTAACTCAAGTGTGATATTGGGCCTGATGGTGCTTGAGAAAATGTATTTCCATTTTCTTGTTTTCATGTAGTAAATAATAGTATTTGGTTAAATATTTCAGACAACTGGATTTCGATCTCACACTCTATCCATGCTCGTAAATGACTATCCTGGAGTTCTCAACATTGTTACTGGGGTATTTGCTCGGAGAGGTTATAACATTCAGGCAAGTTTGGTGCTTTTTCTTCTCTTGTTTCTCCTTTTCTCTCTCATTCCCAAAACCATACAAAAGTACAGAGTATTTTCTCATATTCTCTGCTATTTTCTTTTGTAACAGAGTTTGGCTGTTGGGCATGCAGAAACTCAGGGGCTCTCTCGAATTACAACAGTTGTACCTGGTACAGATGAATCAATTAGCAAGTTGGTGCAGCAACTTTACAAGCTAGTAGATCTTCATGAGGTGAGAAAGCTTCACTAATGAGAACCATTTAACATGTGGACAAGCATATAATGTTCATACGATTATATCATTTTTCATGTATTTTAGTTTTACAATTTTCTTGTTTAGAGAAGACACAATTTGTGACTAGGGAATGAACAGCCTCTGAAACAAGACTGTTGTATACCAATCACATGCTCTCAAAATTTTTCATTTTTCAACTTGAAGAATTGACAAGTACAGACTACAGACCATTCTTTTTGAAACAAAAGGCTTGATGTCCTCATCTAGGGAGAATACACCAACTGGTCAGCTATGTCAAAGGGAATTGGCTAATGGGGCATTTTCTGACCTATTTCCCATAACTCCAGGGCTTTCATAGCCACTATGATTTTTGGGTTTTTTTTATTTCTTCTTTTTCTGATAATAGGTTTGATTTATTTCACGTATTTCTGAGTCAGAATGGTATTAAACATGTGTGACAAGAAGATCTTGCACGGAAAAACTGTAACAGTATGTAAAGCAACCTACTTTCCTAAAAGGATGGTTTTGCATAGAAGTACTAAAGTTTCTTAATTATGTTACTCAATTTCCACTGCCCCTGCCAAGGAAGGAAGGGTTTTCCATGGCCGGGTCTAGAGGTTCTTGCTGACGAACTTTACTTAAGCATGATTTTTCTAAAAGACAAATAAATTCCTGTTTATTTATGTCATCTGAATGTTAGAAGCACTTAATCAGGCTCAAATAATGTATTTAATTTGGGTAGCATTTTTTGTCAAGTTGTTCAATAAGTAATTGACAGTGACTCCTTCAGGTTCGGGATCTCACCCACTTGCCATTTGCTGAACGAGAATTGATGATGATAAAAATCGCTGTGAATGCTTCTGCTCGACGAGATGTCCTTGACATTGCTAGCATTTTCAGGGCTAAGGCCGTTGATGTATCTGACCACACAATAACTCTGGAGGTAACCTCCACTCGGTTTGTTAGTTAAGCTGATAAGATGCTATTTTTGATTGTTATATCTCCTATTTGTGGACTTTGCTTCATGCCAATTGCCAAGGTTCTATGTTAGCCTGTTCTGCTGAGTGATAAGGTTCATTATCGAACCTTCATATTACTTTTTTTTTATCCCAAGCTAATGACTTTGCTTTGGATGTTCTTTCCAGCTCACCGGTGATTTGGACAAGATGGTTGCATTGCAGAGGCTGCTGGAACCGTATGGCATTTGTGAGGTTTGTTCCACAGATCTTAGATTTGTGCTTCACATCTTAGTGTACTCACGGATGCAAAGTCGGCTCATAATCATTGAATGTTCTAACGAAGGCTGAAAAGAGAAGCCTATTTCTGTATTGGGTTTATGTCTGTCTTGACCAATTTTGACATTTCATTACTAATACCATTACTCAGTCCTCCAATGATGTAATTGAGTGATTGCATGATCTTCTCTTATGGCTTTAGCAATCTAAATATATTGACATATTTTCTCTTCTTTAGGTGGCAAGAACAGGGCGAATAGCATTAGTTCGTGAGTCAGGTGTGGATTCTAAGTACCTCCGTGGGTACTCTTTTCCTATATAATGAAGACATGGTGAAGCACAAATGACTGCATATTTGTCTCCTGCTGGTGCAGAAAATTTCTATATGTATTGATGTTGCCATCTAGACCCGGTACTATTAGTTGCTTTTTTTCTGTTTCTTTTACAATCATCTTGGTAGCCATCTCTGTAAAGCAAATTTATTCCAATATCAAAAAAAAAAAACAAAAAAGTTTTGTTATCAGAGAGCCATTTCTACAAAACAAATTGTGAACATGGCTAGACAAGGCGGCAATAAGAAATATAGAACCTCTTAACAACATGATTGAGATACATTCTCATTTCTCAACAACACCCAAAGTCTTTAAAGTTTTCAATTAGTCGATTATTATATCATTCATGAGCGACAACCACCAACTGTTTTCCAACATTACGACCGGAGAATATTCCAACTAGAGCTGCCGGAGCGCTTTCAAGGCCTTCAGCTACGTCTTCTACATACACAATATCTCCTTCCCTGATAGAAGGGATGACCAAGTCCAGGAACTTCGGATAAAGGTGATAGAAGTCACCAGCCAAGAATCCTTCCATCCGCACCCGTTTCCCAATTATGGTGCTTAGGTTATGTACACCTTCAGGCTTGTCAAGATTGTACTGAGAGATCATTCCACAGACTGCGACGCGACCACGAATCCTCATGTTGAGAAGCACCGCATCAAGCATTTTCCCCCCAACATTCTCAAAGTAAATATCTATGCCTTCAGGAAAATACCTGCCATATAAATAGAGATCCAAATTGCATGTACTGTAATTACATCGAAATATTAGATAAGAAATTGAGAAGGATGCTTGAAATTTTAAGAACCTCACCTTTTAAGAGCTGCATCTAAGTCAGGCTCTTCCTTATAATTGAATGCTTCATCGTACCCAAACCTGTTCTTCAGCAGATCAACCTGAACGATCAGGAAAAAACATATCAGCAAGCATCTTTAAAAACAAGGAACTCCTCGATAAGCAGTTCTCCGACTACAATCCAGCACGATAATAGGCTTTCTAGTTTCTTAAAGCTAGTAGTCTGTGTATGCTTGGTCATTCTTATTCAATATTCATATACAAAAACTGGATCTGTATCAATTTTTGTTGTTATTTATGGTGATACTGATTGAAAGTTTGGAGCTTTTCAGTAGCAGAATTGTCCAATCAGGACCAAATAAAACTATATAAACCATGGAAATAAATTTGCATATCATTTCCAAAAGTAAATGACGAGGGAACCAATCCATTGCAATCTGTCTTGAATGGTCAATCAATTAGGCAAACTGGGTACCATGATCATGGTGGTTAGCTTACTTTTTCTTTTGATCCAGCACTTCCAACAACATAGCAACCTGCTAATTTTGCCAATTGCCCAACAATCTGACCAACAGCACCGGAAGCTGCTGATACATAGACGTATTCTCCTTTCTTAGGAGAGCAAACCTCATGAAAACCAGCATAAGCAGTCATACCAGGCATACCTAACAAGAACAAAACAACAGCAACATGAGTTTTAACCATCAGATTCTAGGGCTGCTAAAGAAAATTTTGATTTCCTCCCAACAAAATTTACATATCCTTAAAGTTCCGAAATGCATTTTCATCCAAAAATTTCTGACTTTCTTAGCTGCAGTATAGCTGAGGCTAATAAATGTGAAAACCCAAAAGAAACTGACCTAGAATTCCAGTATAGTAGGAGAGAGGCAGATCAGTATGCTCAATTTTTATTAAAAGCTGTGGTGATACAATGAGACTGTACTCTTCCCACACTGTAAAGCCCCATGCCAAGTCTCCTTTTTTGTAATTTGGATGTGTAGACTCCAAAACTTTGACCACACCATACCCACCAAGTGGCTGCATAATTCAAAACATCAAAATCACACACACAGAAGTCATAAACAATTGGAAAATCATCTAAGCAGAACATTTTATCTTCAAAATCATCACTCTTTGCCTCATATTTTATCTTCAAAATCATCACTCTTTGCCTCATTGGTATACATATTTATGACATGCTTACCATGTCCATAGTTATTAAACGCGCAAGGCGCACTAAGGGGTTCTGGAGTCTAGGCATAAGGCGCAGGCATGTGCCTAAGTGACATGAAGCACAAAAATAAAAAATAATTGAAAAAAATTATAAATTTTATTATTAGACTAATATCAAAGTTATATAATATTATAAATATTAAAATTTAAAATACATAAGTCATAACAATAAAATAAAAACACGTACACAAAGGATAAAAAACTTAATTAAGGTTTGATATTCTAAACACAAGGCTCCTAGACTTGCTAAACATACAAGGATCCTAATATTACTAATACTGTATTTAACAATTTCTAACACTTATCAATTATGAATTATTATAGAAAAACACAATTAGTTTTACACCTAAATTGTGTTGTTCAAATTGTTTTTGTGGAGGCGGAAACAAAAGTTTTTTTTGACCTAATCATTTTTTTCCTTTTTATTGTTTGTTTTGGAAATAATTAGATGTGGTAAAACCTATTAAGAGTTCTTTTCCATTTATAATCAATAATTTAGATTTTTCCACACTAAAAAAAAAAAAAATACAAATATTTAATTAATGTCTCAAAGGCGCGTCTAGGTGCATCTAGCCTTAGGCTCAAGGAGTACAAAGGAGCGTGCCTTTGTAACAGTGCCCACCTTAGGGTTTTTAAGGCGCTGAGACTGAGGCTTAGTGAGCCTTGTGCCTCCTTTAGACTAAGCCAATATTATTAGTTGAAATAAATGTAATATACATACATATCATTTAATAATTAGATTAGCCTAAATGACATGGTATATAATCTACCTAAGAATTTCTCACGTATTTATATATTATTCTTTTCAGTCCAAATCCAACATCTTCGCACATTCTAAACCCAGGTTTTATACTGTGCAAAGCATCATGGAACTATAAAGAAACAAAATTCAATTTCCAATGGAAGAAGAGGCAAATGGGTTTCATGGGTAATAGAAATTTACAGAGGTGCTGAGACTGGGGCCTAGTGAGCCTTGGGCCTCCTTTAAACTAAGCCAATAACATTAGTTGAAATAAATGTAATATACATACATATCATTTAATGATTAGATTAGCCTATAAATGATATGGTATATAATCTACCAAAGAATTCCTTACGTATTTATATATTATTCTTTTCAGTCCAAATCCAACATCTTCGCACATTCATACCCAGGTTTTATATTGTGCAAAGCATCATGGAACTATAAAGAAACAAAATTCAATTTCCAATGGATGAAGAGGCAAATGGGTTTCATGGGTAATAGAAATTTACAGAGGCGCTGAAACTGGGGCCTAGTGAGCCTTGGGCCTCCTTTAAACTAAGCCAATAATATTAGTTGAAATAAATGAAATATATATACATATCATTTAATGATTAGATTAGCCTATAAATGATATGGTATATAATCTACCAAATAATTTCTCACGTATTTATATATTATCCTTTTCAGTCCAAATCCAACATCTTCGCACATTCATACCCAGGTTTTATATTGTGCAAAGCATCGTGGAACTGTAAAAAAACAAAATTCAATTTCGAATGGATGAAGAGGCAAATGGGTTTCATGGGTAATAGAAATTTACAGCGAGAAATTTCAAAATCTACCCAAAATAACACACAAAGATTAATTAAAAAAAAATGAAATTCAAAACCTAAAAAAAAAAAAGATTTTCTTCAAAAAAAAAAAAAAAAAACCTGTCCTGGATGGAAGGAAGAAACGGAGGAAGGAGCGTCTCGCTTGGACATGCGGCCACGCATATAAGGATCACAAGACAAGTAAAGATTCTTGACCAAAACTGCATCTTTAGTATCCTCAGGGATCTTGAGCTTAATAGAAGAAGTAATTATCTCCATATCAGACTCCTTAGGAAACCCAGTAACGTAGTTTTTCAATATCACCCGCTTGTTGCTCACTTCCTCCGCCATTGTTCGCCGATTGATTGTTAGCAAAGCTGTTTACTGTTTACAGAGGCAAAGGAGGGTTTCTCAGTTTTATAGGCTTGGTGAGAAGTGGGAACAGAGAACTACTGGTCAACTTTGACTACAAGAGTAGCGGCAATAATAATGTGAAAATTGAAATCATTATCAGCTTTTCTTTTCAGAAATCTTGATCCTATTTTTCGTTGTAATTTTAATATTGCAATTTTAATCTTTTTTTTTTTTTTTGAGATTATTATTTTGGATGAGGGAAAATGCATTTGGCCATTATTATTGGTAAAATTCAAATCTCCTCTCATTTTGCATGCTTCCAAGTGCCAAGCAATTAAAAAAATAGTACTCTGTTTTGGCGCAAAAGAATTTGTGCATAAGATAAAGAAGAACATGACGCATCTAATGACGTAATCTAGAACTAAGGTTACTATGACTCTGAATTTGAAACGAAGAATTTCTCTTTGTTGGCGTTAGCTAATAATAATAACCGGAAAAAAAAAAAATGTAGGTTATTATCAAGGTTATTGATGCGTCCTTAGCCACATTGTTTAAATGTCGTAAAAATTGATAATACATATTTTCTATTTAATTAACTGATTTTTTAAATATTTTTATACTGATTTTTTATAAATATAATTTTTTAAAAATATCTATTTATCTGTTTTTATTAAAGATAGTTTTTAAAATTCAATAAAAATTAAAAATATAAATTTTTTTTAAAAAACGTTTTTCCTAAATTCAGTTCTAAAAGGCCCTAAGTGCATTAGTAGAGCATAATTTAAGTACTAGGTGTCTTGCCCCATTTTATCTTGTTAGTGGGTAGATTAGTTACTATATTATTTATAAACTAATTTAATTATATAGTAATATATATTTCATTGTTTTATTCTTGTTTGTGATTTGAATATAATAAATATATATATCACTTTACGATTGAATTAATTTATAGAATATATGATATACTAAATTTACATAATAATTTTTTTTATTGTCATGACAAGAAAAATTATTTCATTTATTCAAATTAGCAATATATATATATATATATTTGCTAAAAATTGTAGAGGAAAATGTAATAAAAAAATTTACATCTCTCAAATCAATAATATAATAAATTGGTTTAAAACCTACAAATTTGTTAATACTATAGTGACTAGAATATCTAAAATTCCAATTATATAACATACGGATAACCATAATTTGAATTTGTTATCTATGTAGGATATAATATATTTTGTCTATATGAATCACTCACATAAAAAAATACTGCAACAAGATAATAGAAATAAAACGTCGTAACAAAACAACAAAACCAAATGCCTTAACAAGACGATGAAATCATTAAAAAAAAACAAATAAAATAAAAACCTCAATCTATGTGAAATAACCACTTATTTTAGAAATAAATTGATAAAAAAAAATGGAAGGGTGATTTATCGATATAAACAGATACAAATTTGTTAAAAACTATAGATGATGAAATAATGAAACAACACCCAAGTTAATAACATAAAATAAAAACCTCAACATATGTGAAATAACCGCTTATTTTAGAAATGAATTGATAGAAAAAGATATGGAATGGTGATTTATCGATAGAAACATATATAAATCTGCTAAATACAATAGATGATGAAACAGTAAAATTTTTTACAGTACTTAAATTAATAGTATAATAAATCGGCTTAAAGCTTACAAATTTGATAATTCTATAGCGACTAAAATATATAATATTTTAGTTATGCAATATACTGACAATTATAATTTGATTTGTTATCTCTATTTGATTGAATATATTTTGCATGTCTGAATAGCTTACACATAAAAATGTCGCAATAAGATGACGAAAACGAAATGGCGTAACGAGACAACAAAACCAAACACTTTACAAGATGACAAAATCGTGAAAAATAAAATAAATGAAATAAAAATCTAGTCGATGTGGAAGAACCGCTTATTTTAGAAATAAATTAATAAAAAAAATATAGAGATGATTTTAGGCCAATAATGATAAAAAATTATCATTTTTTGTTTAAGAAAAATAGTAACTAGAGAAAGAAAAAGAAAAAAATTGAAAAAAAAAAGCTAGAATTTTTGTTAGAGTTGAATATTTTTAATTATTGAAAATTTAGTATTAATTTAATAGAAAAAATAAAATACTAAAAGAAAGGAAAAGTCGGAAAGATGAGGAATAGTTTTTAATTCGTAATGAGATATATGTATATGATGTTATTTAGCAAAAAATTACATAAAATTAGAACGGTTCAGCATGAGCCAAAACTGCCTATCCATGAACTGCAGCCATCTCCAGCAGCGGCTACCTTGAGATCATGTGATTACAATCTTTTTTGCACGAAATTGGCGGCGGATCCATATTCAATTAAACTAAGGAATTATATTTCTTTTAATTTTTTAAAATATATAATAATAATATATAAATTTTTAAAATTTATTATCCTAAAAATATTGAAAATCTTCTGATTTAGAGTTTTGGGTCGTTATCTATCTGACTTAGACTCAGAGCTTTGCCACTTCTGTCAGTATGGATTGTTACTGGGACAAACTTTTTTTGAAATTAAATGCTGTCTGTACACATGACTGCCAATCGTATCTTCCATCAACCAAGAAAGCATTTGGAGATTAATTTTTATTTTTGTTTGGGATCAGATGCAAAAAAAAAAAGTAACTTTGTGTGTTAAATAAATTTTCCGGATTAAGTCACTTACAAAAAAAAGACTTTACTTTTTGAGAATACGAATGATTTTTTCTTTTGAGAATAAAAATTTATTTTCGGATTTTGGTAAACTTATAAAAATAAAAATTTTAAATTAAAATTAACTAAATATATATAAATTAATATATATTTTAACTACTGATTATCACTTTTAATTGACTAATTTAAAACAAAAAATAATTTTAGACTGCTTGGATTGTAGCACTAAAATATTCTGGTCATTCTGGGTTTGTGCAAGCTTTGACTTATCACTTTCACTCAGAACCTAAGGTAGCTTATGAGCGTAGAAAACGACTTGTTATAGTGTTTACTGTGTAAGCACTTGACTAAGGGACCACATTGGAAAATTTATAATTTCTATTTGCAGCAACTGTTGATATCTGACCATACAAATTTCATCAGAATGATGCTGTTTCTTGATCAAATAAATTTGGTATTGAATATCTTGAGTCTTGACTGTCTGACTACTTTCCTCTTGCCTCCAAACCTATTGCATTGGTATCTAAAATAAATGAGATACTATGCTACCTCCAAAGAGAAGATCCTATTGCTTGGAATGTCAATCAGGAAAATAAACAGATGTTGATGGTTTGATATTCACTGGCCTGCACATCAGGGTTACAGCTTTTACAAAGGCCTTTATGTGTTATAAAATTGTAGTTTGTTTTAGCATGAACCGTACTTGTTACTAAATTCTATTGTGACTTTATGCTTTACATTCACTTGTACATAATTTTAATTTGTATAAAATTTGTAATCTTTAGCCTGTTTATTTGTGGTTTATTGACTTTATATTTTTCCTGATTTCCAATCACAGTGCATTATGGGATACTTTGTGCACTAAAACAACTGTTGTTTTGAGAATGATAAGACCGTATAGTTAAATTTCATCGACATCAGAAAACATCTTAGACCATCCTGTAAGTCATGTTTTCTGTCTGATGTGTTTTTGATAGATTGGAAGTGTAATTATGGTTTCATATTCAATTGTCTGCATAATTCCTCAAGAACAAGTTAATTATTGATGGTTTAGGTGACTGGAGATCCAGGTAAAATGGTTGCAGTCTTGAGAAATTTAAGCAAGTTTGGAATCAAAGAAATTGCAAGAACTGGAAAGGTTGTGTTTCACTTTTCCTTTTCATGGCAAATGTTGATTTGTGCCCGCATGCAGGCTTGGTGTTAATTTCTGAGCCTGTTGCTTTTAATAGATTGCACTTAGAAGGGAAAAAATGGGCGAATCTGCTCCCTTTTGGCGATTTTCAGCTGCTTCATATCCTGATCTTGGAGAAATATGGCCTGAGAATGCTCTTTTGGAATAAAAAAGCAGAGCAGTGATTAGATGAAGATAATGCATCTGCAGGGGTATTCAGTTCAAGTTTTGTATTCTTTGTTTGGATTTTCTCCTATATGAGTATGACTGAACATTCGCTACTATATAAACAAATTTGTCTGAGAGTAGCATTTAGCTTTTCTGGCAGTTCATAATTTAACCTGTTATACTGGAGTAGGGTTTCACATATTTGACTTATTGATAGTTTGCTAAATTAGTTTTTTACTACTAGTCTTTGCACATGATTTTGAAATATTTATCAACTGATTATTATGGTCATAGCTGAGAAATGCAACCAGAGGTAGACTAAAGAAGTTGAACATTTTCGGCTTGTCAAAGACTGAAACATTTTTTATTTTGTGGTTTGTCCTCCGCGGGTACTCTTTTCCTATAGTGATGCACAAATGACTGCATATTTGTCTCCCGCTGGTGCAGAAAATTTCAACGTATTGATGTTGCCATCTAGACCTGGTACTATTAGTTGCTTTTTTTCTTTTCCTCTTACAATCATCTTGGTAGCCATCTCTGTAAAGCAAATTTATTCCTATATATATATATATATATATATATAAAAGAAAGAAAGAGTTTAGTTACCAGAGAGCCATTTCTACAAAACAAATTGTGAACATGGTTAGAGCAGGCGGCAATAAGAAATATTGAACCTCTTAACAACACGATTTAGATACATTCTCATTCTCAACAACTCCCCAAGTCTTTTAAGTTTTCACTTACAGTCGATTATCATATCATTCACGAGAGACAACCACCAACTGTTTTCCAACATTACGACCGGAGAATATTCCAACTAGAGCTGCCGGAGCGCTTTCAAGGTCTTCAGCTACGTCTTCTACATACACAATATCTCCTTCCTTGATAGAAGGGATGACCAAGTCCAGGAACTTTGGATAAAGGTGATAGAAGTCATTGACCAAGAATCCTTCCATCCGCACCCGTTTCCCAATTATGGTCCTTAGGTTATGTACACCTTCAGGCTTGTCAAGATTGTACTGAGAGATCATTCCACAGACTGCGATGCGACCACGAATCCTCATGTTGAGAAGCACCGCATCAAGCATTTTCCCCCCAACATTCTCAAAGTAAATATCTATGCCTTCAGGAAAATACCTGCCATATAAATAGAGACCCAAATTGTATGTACTGTAATTACATCGAAATATTAGATAAGAAATTGAGAAGGATGCTTGAAATTTTAAGAACCTCACCTTTTAAGAGCTGCATCTAAGTCAGGCTCTTCCTTATAATTGAATGCTTCATCATACCCAAACTTGTTCTTCAGCAGATCAACCTAAACGATCAGGAAAAAACATATCAACAGGCATCTTCAAAAACAATGAACTCCTCGATGAGCAATTCTCCGACTACAACCCAGCGCGATAATAGCCCTTCTAGTTTCTTAAAGCTAGTAGTCTGTGTATGTTTGGTCGTTCTTATTCAATGTTCATATACAAAAACTGGATCTTTATCAATTGTCCAATAAGGACCAACTAAAACTATATAAACCGTGGAAATAAATTTGCGTATCATTTCCAAAAGTAAATGAAGAAGGCACGAATCCAGTGCAATCTGTCTTGAATGGTGAATCAATTAGGCAAATTAGGTACATGATTATGGTGGTTGGCTTACTTTTTCTTTTGATCCAGCACTTCCAACAACAAAGCAACCTGCTAATTTTGCCAATTGCCCAACAATCTGACCAACGGCACCAGAAGCTGCTGATACATAGACGTATTCTCCTTTCTTAGGAGAGCAAACCTCATGAAAACCAGCATAAGCAGTCATACCAGGCATACCTAAAAAGAACAAAACAGCAGCAACATGAGTTTTAACCATCAGATTCTAGGGCTGCTAAAGAAAATTTTGATTTACTCCCAACAAAATTTACATATCCTTAAAGTTCCGAAATGCATTTTCATCCAAAAATTTCTGACTTTCTTAGCAGCAGTATAGCTGAGGCTAATAAATGTGAAAACCCAAAAGAAACTGACCTAGAATTCCAGTATAGTAGGAAAGGGGCAGATCAGTAAGCTCAATTTTTATTAAAAGCTGTGGTGATACAATGAGACTGTACTCTTCCCACACTGTAGAACCCCATGCCAAGTCTCCTTTTTTGTATTTTGGATGTGTAGACTCCAAAACTTTGACCACACCATACCCACCAAGCGGCTGCATAATTCAAAACATCAAAATCACCAAAAAAAAAAAAAAAAAAAGGTCATAAACAATTGGATAATCATCTAAGCGGAATATTTTATCTTCAAAATCATCACTCTTCGCCTCTTTGGTATACATATTTATATATTATTTTTTTTCAGTCCAAATCCAATATCTTGGCATACCCAGGTTTTCTATTGCGCAAAGCATCATAGAACTGTAAAGAAACAAAATTCAATTTCCAATGGATTAATAGGCAAATGGGTTTCATGGGTAATAGAAATTTACAGCTTAGAAATCTCAAAATCCACCCAAAATAACATACAAAGATTAATTAAAAAAAATGAAATTCAATACCCAATAAAAAGATTTTCTTCAGAAAAAAAAACCCACAAACATAAAACACAAACCTGTCCTGGATGGAAGGAAGAAACGAAGGAAGGAGTGTCCCGCTTGGACATGCGGCCACGCATATAAGGATCACAAGACAAGTAAAGGTTCTTAACCAAAACTGCATCTTTAGTACCCTCAGGGATCTTGAGCATAAGAGAAGAAGTAATTATCTCCATATCAGACTCCTTAGGAAACCCAGTGACGTAGTTTCGCAATATTACCTGCTTGTTGCTCACTTCTTCCGCCATGGTTCGTCGATTGATTGTTAGCAAAGCTGTATACTGTCTAGACAGGCAAAGGAGGGTTTCTCAGTTTTATAGTCTAGGTGAAAACATGGAACAGAGAACAACTGGCCAACTTTCAGATTTGTAGGAATTTAAAACCCATAAACTTATAGTCGTAAAATACATGAATTTTAAATATATATATATTTTGATAATTTTTTTTATTTGTTTTGACATTAAAATCTAATGTAATTTTTTTATATTTATATTTAGTTTAATGATTATAATTCATAAATTTAATAATTAATTTTTAATTTTATTTTTTTATTAAATATTAATAATTTATTAATAATTAATTATATATAATTAATTTTATTATGATTATTTTAAGAATAAAAAAATAAAAAAATAAAGTTATCATATATTATAATATTTAATTATATTATTAAAATTATTTTTTAATAATAATAATAATAATAATAAAAAGCAATTAGTTGAAATTAAAAAAATAATTTTTATTTTTTTTAGAGTTAAGGAATGTTTTGAAATATTATTAATTTATTAGAGACAATTTATGAATTTTTACCTTAGGAAATGATAAATCAAATGATTAAAAAATGATGGATTTTAGTGAATGAAAAATTTTCTAAAATTTATGAAGTTTGATATTTTTTAAGTAGACAAATGATTGATTCGACATAAATCTTCAAAATTTATTATTTAAAATTTCTCAATATAAATATAGAAAGAATATGGAACCCAGAAAAATAAATATGGATGAGTATTCAACCATCACTAAAAAATTAACCTAAATTATTTTAGGAAAATAACGAATATGATTCATTGGTAAGATTCTTTATTTTTTTAGCATTTGTGTTCTTATCATAAACTAGTTAAACTTTGTATTTGGCCATTATTATTGGTAAAATTCAAATCTCTTCTCATTTTGCATGCTTCCAAGTGCCAAGCAATTAAAAAAATAGTACTCTGTTTTGGCGCAAAAGAATTTGTTGATAAGATAATGAAGAACATGACGCATCTAATGATGTAATCTAGAACTAAGGTTACTATGACTCTGAATTTGAAAGGCATAAACAGCCTCCGTATTTGTCAATATTTTTCAATTAAAAGAACATAATAATATAGGAATTAGATTGAAACATTTTAAAATTTATAGGTTTTACAAAATTTATGAATTTTAAATTTATAGATTATAAAATTTATAAATTTTAAAAATTTTATTGTTTGTTTTATTATAAAATTTATTGATTGATGATGTAATTACCTTTATGTTTATATATCAATGACTACAATATATAGATTTAACAATTAATTTTTAATTTTACCTGTTATTAAATATTGATAATTTATTATTAATTAAGCATATAATTAATTCTACTATATACTTAAAATTTTTTTAAATAAAATTGGTTATTTTAAAAGTTGAAAAATAAAAAAATAAAGTTATTATATGTTATAATGTTTAACTACATTGCTAAAAAATATTTCTTTTTAATAATAATAATAATAATAAAACAATTAGTTGAAATTAAAGGAAAAATAATTTTTGCTTTTTTATGATTAAAGATAATTTTATAATATTATTAATTTATTATGGACAATTTTAGAATAAAAAAATTTGGCGACAATATGTGAAAACAAAGAACTCTCCTATGCTCTAGTAGAGAGAACAAGCAAAAATGGAATTGAAGAAAGATTTCATTCCAATTAGCTAATGAGTACAGGTAATTATCTGTTATTTATACTACTCCCTAACAAATGAGAAAATGACAAGTATCACTATTCTACTAACTTCTCCAACTCGGCATGCTCAGCATGAAAGACTAACAACTAATAACAAACTATTCTATTCTACAATAAATAACTTAGCTAGTTTAATAACTGAAGAGCTAGAGAGTTCCCAATCTTAACTAAACTCTCTAAAGAGTGGCAGCTCTCTAAGAGTTCCCACTTTCTAGAGAGCTGCCACTCTTTAGAGAGTTGCCACTCTTTAGAGAGTTGTTGCACTTGACTGCTCTGCAATTCATCATAGAACACTTTGATCACATGTGCACAGCAGCATATACTATAACTTATACATCCCCTTTTAAGTTGGAGATTGGTAATGGTTTACCAAGCCGAACTTAGATACCAATTTCTAAAACTTTGGAGAGCTTAAGGACTTGGAAAACACATCTGCAAGTTGAACATGAGAATAAATATACTGAGGGTGGGCGAAGCCTTCTTTTTATTTATTTATTTATGATTATATGGCAATCAATCTCCATATATTTAGTTCTTTCATGAAATATAGGATATTAAATGATGTGGAGAGTATATTGATTGTCACACCACAGTGGGATGGGCTTTGAAATAGGAATTTGAAAGTCATTGAGCATATAAGTGGGCCATTGAAGCTCATAAACAGTAGAAGCTAGACTTTTATATTCAGCCTCATAGGAAGACTTTAATATTATGGTTTGTTTCTTAGTCTTCTAAGAAACTAAGGCATTACCTAAGAAAATACAATAGCCTATGAGAGATTTTCTTAAGTTAGTATAAGAGGCCTAATCTGCATCACAATAGGCACTAAGCTTGAGATCATCAGCAGCATAAAATAAACCAGAGATAGATGGCCCTTAAGATATCTTAGTAAGTGCATGGTTGTATCCTAATGAGCTTGACATGGTTTATTCACATTTTGACTGAGCTGTTGGACTAAATAGCTTATGTTAGGAATGGTCAAGTTGAGATAGAGCAACCGGCCAACTAATCTCCTATATACATCTGGATGAGGAAGTGGCATGTTAGAGTCAATAGAGAGCATGAGACCTTTCGGGAAGGGAGTTAGTGCACCTTTGCACCTCAGCATGCCTAAAGTGTATTTCCTCTGATTAATGTAAGTCTCTAGCTTTGATATAGGAATCTCAATTCCAAGGAAATATTTGGCAAAACCCAAATCCTTAATTGTGAACTTGGTATCTAGATAGGCTTTGACTACTTGGATATCTGAGGTGGAATTCCCTGTGATGAGAACATCATCCATATATATAATGAGAGTTAGGAATATGCTTCTTGTTGCTTTGAAAAATAGATAATGATTAGATTGCGATTGATTAAATCCAAACGCCAAAATTTGTTTTTGTGAATTTTGAGTTCCATTTCCTAGAGGCTTGCTTTAAGCCATAGAGAGACTCGTTCAATTTGCAAACATTCCCTAGTCCTGCTTTATCATATCCTTCAGGTGGGATGAGATATACCTCTTTATGCAAGTAACAATGCAAAAAAGCATTGTCCAATTGATGAATGGACCATGAATTTTTTGTCACTATGGCTAGAAACACCCTAACTGTGACCAGTTTGGCCATAAGGGAGAAACTGTCAAAGTAGTCTTCTCCCTTAATTTGGTTGTAACCTTTGGCTACTAATATGGCCTTATACCTTTCTATAGAAACATCTAGTAAAAACCTTACTTTTTATACCCATTTACTCTCTATAGCTCTCTTTCCTGGTGGTGGAGTAGTAATGGACCATGTTTCATTAGCTTTTAGAGCTTGCAGCACATTCCTAATAGCCTGCACCCACTGCTCAAATTATGCAGCTTGCTTATAAGTGATTAGCTCTTGTCTAGCTGACACTTGAGCCTGAAAAACCATGTATACAAGGGATAAAAGAAAAGAGGTAATATATGGAAAGGTATTTGGTGTATAAGGAGATAATGAGGGAAAGAGGAAGGAAGATTAGATGTGTTAGCTGTTACATTGCAAACATAATCTTATAACCAGTAAAGTGAATTCCAAGTTCTAGTACTATGCTTGTGTAAGGATAAAGGAGAAGTACTTTGAACTGGAGGAGAATTAGGTGTGACAATAGAAGAAGAATTGGTTGGGTCAAAGTTTGGTGATTCTGTAAGATCTATGGTAGGAAGAGGTATAACATTTGGTTTATTAGGAGATAGAGTAAAGAGGTAAGGACATATACCCTCATAAAAGTTAATATCCATTGAGATTCAAATACTGTTTGTGTTTAGATCATAAACTTTATAGGCTTTATACCCAGATGCATATTCTAAGAAGACACAATTATGTGAACTGGAATGAAATTTATCTTTTTGAGGTGTGACATCTGCTAAAAAGCAAAAAGGCACCCAAAGGTTCTAAGACGAAAATAAGAAACATGTTTATGGTCAAGTAACTTATAAGAAATTTTCTAGTTAAGAATGGAGGAGGGTAGTCTATTCAAAGAGAACATCTTTTCCCTAAAACTTCTTAGGTCAATTGGATTGAAACATGAGATATAACACCCTCCCATATAGTAGGCTAGGCCCCACTATACATGTGGATGCTACTCAATCTATGTCTGTTTATCTTATTATCTCATATCCAATTCATAATTCATATTCAATTTTCATATCATATCCAATCATAAAATAATGTCACGAATGCTTATAACTCGTATCATTCTCATGTATATAATATGTCTAATAAAACAGTATTATGTAACCATGTTATCAATCGCCAACTATAAGTGCAATCCATGCCAAAATCTAAAGTTAGGGTTAAAACACACCTACTCATTAAAATTCTCTAAAACCAATAAAAAAAAAAAAAAACAATTTGATATTTTTATTAATGTCTATGTCTACCAACGAATGAATGAAATAAAATAATGCATGATTTTGGAGGTGACTATGAGCTAAAGAGAATCTGATAATTACAAGTTGCTCTTCATCAACTGGATCTACAGCTCCAAATCTGTATGTAGAAAAAATCCACATGCTACTGAAAGTTTAGTGGTACATATAATCATATAGATTCTGACATATAGTCATACAATTCATAGCATTCATGGTATCAACAGACTATTCAATTTCTTTTATTTCAATTACTTCAATATCATATTGTTATATAAACAATCTTATACGAAGGCAGGAAGCGTACATAGAAAGCGGAAGTCGTAACTGCAATATGAAACATCTAATAATCTCAATTTAGATTAACTTGCTAAATTTTACAAATATCTCTTTATACATTTCAATTAGCATGAAACAAAGCATTAAATTTTTATTGGAAAATTAAAACATTATTTGGCTGCTGTACTTCGAGATAATTTGGTGTTTGAAGTTTTTTTTTTTAATACAGTCAGCTCCCGAATTTTTATTTTCAGTCATTATATAAAGGCTTATAATGAATTAATGCAGCTAAAAAGAAGTAATAAAAAGAAAATTTCTGTTACACTAAATGTGAGATAAGATGGTTGGATTATATTCTTGCTTAATTAGAAATATAAATTTGAATTCCGAATATGAAACACCTTTAAAATTTATAAGTAATTAGCCAGTGAGTGTTTTATCTCTTAAATTAATGAGTATTATCCAATTGAATATATTTGATTTTATTCTTTAGACTAAGGATAATACTTATGAAGTTTGAATACATTAAATAAGGATTATATGTGGGTGACAATAAAAGTTTGATGGATAAATGTATAAAATAAAAGTTTCAAGAATTAATTAAAAAAATTTCAAAATATTATGTAGACCGAATAATTTTTTTGCAATATTTATTCGATATTATTGGATGAACTAAGGTTATTAAATCCGGTTGGGCTAATGAATTAGAAAAAATAGAGAGTTAAAGGTTATATGTTCAACCGGAATTTAACCAGGTCGAATCGATACATAAAATTCTTTTAAAATACAATATTTGACCTATTTTTTAAGTAGTAAAATATTAAAATTATTTATACTAGATATTTCACACACAATTCAAAATAATATATGTCTAATAATATTCACAATTATAATTATTAAATAAATAAAATAATAAAAATTATTTATTTACATTTTTAGTTTTTAAAATTAAAATAGATTATAACTTTCGAAAATAATTTATAAATACCAAAGTATATATGTTTTTGAGTTAAAATAATATTTTTAATAGAAATTAAAATAAATTTAAAAATAATTTATAAGAAAAAGTTATTAAAATATAAAATAAGCACTAATAGTTATATTTAATGAACCTTTTGCACTACATTACAGGAGGCGTGAATTGGCATAGTGGCCAATGATTCAATTTGAAGATGCGGGTTCGACTTCTGCTTTCTTTTTCTTTTTTTTTTCTTTTCCATTTTTGACATTTTTTCTATAACCCGTGACCGGATTGGCTAACCGGACTGGTTCACAGTTTTTTTGGTCTGACCAGCCGGTCCGGTCTGGATTTTACATGGGGATGAACTGTTAATGAGGGCAAAGGCAAATACCTATTACGAGGCTTCTATAGGAGTGGAAGAATCGACTTTTAAGAGAAATGTTAAATATACTCTCCATTTTCAATACTCTCCTATACTTATCTTTTAGATTGGTCGGTGAGAACATAAAAATTTTTAGAATTAAACTTTTTTTTTTTTCTTCACCCACCAATTATAAGTTAGTGTTGGAAAATAAAGAATCTTTTTAGAATTTCTTTTGCCACAATTCCAATTCCGATGACTTCAATTTAACTACTACTCCTTCCATTTTGAACTAGTTGTCTCTTCTTCTTCTTCTTAAAAAAAAAAAGACTTTGCTATTTGGCTACCTAGCTAGTTAGAATAGATAGATAAAGGTAGTGCTAAGATAAAGCAAATAAAATTACTTTACAATAAAGATAGGTAGCTAGAATCTAGCTAGTTAGAATTGATAATTTGGTAATTTTTTTTTAGTAATAATTAAGGATATTTAAGTAATTAGATGTTTTTAATGGATATAATATACCTGAATAATTTTTAGTTGTTTAGATTTTAGAAAATAAAAAAATTATATTCAAAATTTGTATTCTCTCCATAATTAACTCTATTATTAATGGAATTTTAGATTTCAAGAAAACAAAAAATTTTACAATACATCATTCTTTTATATTTGTTGTTAGTCTGAAATGCTGCGGTTTCATTTCCTAGATTACATATCAGCATTATTTGTTAGGCTATTTACTTATGTTAGACAAAATTTTTAAAAATTGGCCTAAGCAAATTTCTTTCCATTTAGAAGTAATTTAACCGAATTGATTCAATTAGTAATTAGATAAATTGATCTAATTTTTATTTTATTATTGATCGAGAAGAAATAAAAATAGAAATATAAATGTTAGACAACACTTAAAAAAAGACCAAATTTGGTACAAACCTGAATAATGAGTTAAATTAAAAAATGAATGAGTTGAATTCAATGTCCCTATTGAAGAGGATATTTTTAAAATTTATAAAAACTTTAGATAAAACAATTTTATCAAATAAAATATAGTGGAAAAATTCTTTCGAAAGAGACCGTCTCATATTATGTACAAAATAATTTATTAACAGAAATAGTACCTTTTGATGATGGAAGTTTACGTGTATATAATACCTTACTAATGATCCCGCCCACACAGATCTTTTGAATTATTCTCAAATTTAATTGCATTAGGTGGGTGGATACCTTATACACTACAAAATTAAGTAATTAGTAATTTGAATAATTAAGGTCAAAACTAATAAAGAAAATAGAAATATTCAAAGAGATAGTTTTTTTTTTCTTTCTCCCTTTCTCTTCTTTTTCTTTCTCTCTTTTTCTTATTTTTCTCGGCAAAACACTTTCTTTCACCAAAAAAATATATATTTTTTTAAGTTTGTGACCAACAAACTTAAGAATACCAAAGCCAAAATATCTCTAGATAGATATGGACTCTTATCCCAATTTACAATTCTATTTAGAATAGAATTTGTTAATTAGAATAAAAAATTATTTATTATCTTATTTTCATTTAAATAGAAAATAAATAAATGATTTCAATTTTATCTCTTAGAATATTTCTAATCAAAATAAAATTTCTTATGAGATAATTTATCTATTTTAAATTTAATTCTAATTAAATTAGAATTTCTAAAATTCAAAATAATTATATAATAAATATTATTTTCCACATATTATTCAATAAGATATTAATTTTTATTCATTTGTGCACTCAAGGCCCACCTTGCTTATTGTCAAAATATATAATGGTACAATCAATTAAATGAGTTAGCCCGGAAATCATATGGGCACATACAATAGTGGTTACTAATAATTTAACTATAATTAAATAGATTCAATTATTAATTCCAAATTATTCCACTAAAAGACTGGAAACTCCACATTTGTATGTTGTTAGGGATTAATATAAATTTGACTCATGCCACATTGATTTTTTTACTTAATAATCATTTGTACAATATCGATAATTAAATTAATATCTCAACTGTCCAATTAATTTAATTACATCTTATACCTTGATACTTGCTGATTTTCTCTAATGATCATATTTCAACAATTTCATTATAAAAACTAATTTATAATTATTGTTAACACACTCTGATATATCTTATATTAATATTTATAAATATTAATATTTCAACTATCCAATTAATATAATTACATCTTATACCTTGATACTTGCTAATTTTCTCTAATGATCATATTTTAACAATTTCATTATAAAAATTAATTTATAATTATTGTTAACACACTCTGTCTAGAAAATTCAATTATCAAGTACCGAAAATTTATCAAGAGATATTTTTGTACAAATTCTATATTGTTAATTAATAATTATCACAATTCATAAATACACTCACCAAATTATTGAGAATATTGACTTTTAATTAAGTTTCACTTATTAGTAACTCAAATGAATTAATATTTATAAATATGAAATTGTAATTAACTCAAGATTAAGATTATAGTAAAAATAATACCTATGAGATTTAATAAATCTGACAGTTATTCAAAATTATTAAATCTCATTTTTTATCATATTCTATGTAGACAAACTACATAAATAAATTTATACATGATTAAGACAAATCATTCAATAAATTTACTACAGTTTAAATATAAATAAAGTGTCCAACTTTATTTATCAACTGTAAAACACAATTATTTAATTATAAAATAACTTTTATTTATGTCTTGTGTGATTATCTATAAAAATTACATAAATACATATGATATGATTAAAATGACATTTATTTAAATTCTCATGAAATATATATATATATATATATATAATTTTAGCAACAAAAAATAAAAATGTAATAAATACATACTATGCTTTGAAAAGCATATAATCACAACACTATTGTCATTCTAGAATTACATTTGAAGTGGAAATATCTTATATTCAAATTTTATATTTACAATGTAATTCTGAACATTATATTTATTTAGTAATGTAATTTTTATGGATCTTAAAACTATTTTTTAATTAATTAGAAATAAAGGTTTCTTTTGAAACAATACTTATTTTTAAGCACAACTTTATCTACTTCAAATTTAAAATCAGTTTATTATTTGAACAATTGTTTTATTTTTGGAGGTTAGGGTTAGATTGAGTGACTAATTTCAGATATTTACTTATTTATCTAAAAGTTTAGATTTTAGTAAAATTTTTCAAAATTGGCATAAACAAATTTTTTCCCAATTAGAAGTAATTCACAAATCAATATAACTTTTATTTTATTGTTGGATTGAAAAGAATAAAAAATATAAATTCTGGTTAAAAAAATTAAATTTACATTATTTAGACATGCCAAAATGAGCTAAATTACAAAAGGAACTTGAGTCAAGATGAGTTTTTGAGTTAAATATATAAGTTGGATAAGTCAAACTCAATTTATCTTTGTTGCCATTCTAGAATTGCACTTGGAACGAATCTTTATTACATTCAAAATTTTATCTGCAATATAATTCTGAAAATTTTATTCATTTTATCGGTATCATTTCTATGGATTTTAATAGTATAGTTTTTAATTAATTAGAAATAAAGTTTTTTTAAATAATACTTAATTTATGGATGTCTATTTCTTATAGTAATAATTATATTTGAGAATGAAATTTGAACTTCACCACAACTTTTATCTATTCTTAATTTAAAATCAATTTATTATATGAATAATAGTATTATTTTCGGAAGCTAGGGTTAGATTGAGTGATTAATTTCAGCTATTTACTTATGCAACTATTTTTACATTTTATCAAATTTTTTGAAAGTTGGCCTAAACGAATTTTTTTCCCTATTAGAAGTAATTCAACCAAATTGATTTAATTAATTTTTTATTAGATAAATGGATATAATTTTTATTTTAGTGTTGGATTGACAAGAAATAAAAATAAAAATATTAGACAACGGCTAAAAAAATCAAATTCAGTTCATATTATCTATTTTAATATTTTTTGTAATAATAGAATGAAATTTAGCTGTTAATTGGATTTATTAATTAACAATTATTTTATGAAATTTAAATTTACTTTTGAAAAAGAGAGAATTAAAAGAAAAAAGAGAAAATGTTGGGAAGGGAAATTGACAGCTCGTATTTCGTGGAATTTTTGGTAGCATGATTTGGAAAAAATTATTAAAGTTAGGAGGAAAATTAGAGGAAGAGTAGAAAAATACTTTTATTTATTTTATTTTAATTAATTAAATTTTTATTAGACATTAATGCTGTTCTAGGAAGTTTTTCTTTCAAATCAAGTCAAAGGTTGAATAAAGTCTAAATATTAAAATTAAGACCGATTTTCATTCTTTTTTTTTAATTCAAAAATATCAAATATGATAATTATATTTTATTAAATTATTTACTAAAAATAATAAATTTAATCATTTTTTTATTTATAAAAATTAATATTAAAAAATATAAATCCTTTATCATATATTTATTATATAATAAAAGATTAAATAAACGTAACAAAAAATACAAATAGATACTTATCTGCGGAGCGACATATCAGAAAAAAAGTTTTCAGATTAACTGAATATTTTCTCAAAAGTTAAACTAAAACTTTATTTCGGAAAAAAATAATAAATTTAAAGCTATTCGACTCAATTTTGCTTATTATACACTTTACATGTTACTGCGGTACTGCTCAAAATTAAAAAATAAAAAAAGATTCCTCATAAAGCACAAATATCAAATAATACCAATGAATTTTTCTTTTTTTTTTTTTTTCTCTTTTTAAGAAATAATATTACCAATTAATTATAATTATTTCAATTGGAACTTAATCACAACATTTTACGCAAAATTATTATTATTAACTCTCAATATTTCAAAGTTAAAAAATTAATTAATATCAATAAAATAAATACTTAATATCTTTTTAAAATATTAACTAATATTGTATTATAAAATCAAATAAATAATTACAATTTCTTCCACTTCCTTTGAACGAATTTTTTGCATATTATATGAACAAAATAAGTATATTTTAGATAATACGGCAAATGTCAATAATAGTGACATTTACAATCTTAACATTTAAGTGAGAATTCAAGGGGCTAACCAAAATTTTATTAAGAAACAAATATGTTATCAATAAATAGAATTAATCTCTCAAATTGATTTGATTTAATTTAATTTTGTAAATTAAAATGATTATATTTGACACTCCAATTTGAAGGCCACAGGAAAAAATATATTTAGGGAAAACAAAATAATATATTAAAGACAAATTTCTTGAGCTTAAGACAGCCAAAAATATGAAAAATGTTAATGAATAATGAAAAGGATTTACGTGTAGATTATATATCTATATTGAATAGATCTTTCCATGTTGAATTGATTATTGCAAAATTAATTTTTGTTTTTGTTTTATAAATATCATAATGTAGATTAGTCACTAAAGCATTTTGTCAAAATATGTTAAATGAATTGTTTTAAATGAAGCATTTATTGATTAGAATAAATATTGTTGGTTAGAATTTTTAAATCCTAAAATAAAAGATTGAGTATATTATTGATTAAAATTATTAAATTACTTAATTGCCCTTAATTATTAATAGAAAATTACTAAAATGTAGATTCTAGCTAGCTAGATTCTAGCCAACTATCTTTATTGATAAAAAATTCCCATTCATTATCATTTTTACGTATCTAATGCAACATTAATTTTTTTTCCATTTTATACTTGTGTTAAGTTTATGTGTATTAATTAGTTTTATAAAATTCTATACATTTTTCTAATTTTAATATATTTATAATTAAAGCTATTAAATATTTCCATAATTTAAATGTAATAAAAAAAGAGAATTAATTTAAAATAAAGGTAGTAACCTTTTCAAAGCAGCATTAAGGCTTTTTCTTATTTATAGTTAGAAAGCCTCATCGAATCCGAATTTGTTATTCGACAAATTAATCAACCTTAATCAATGTAATCAAGATTATTAAATTTAAAAATATAATAATATAATTAGTTATTTTTATGTGTTTCTAAAAATTAATGAATTACAAATGTAATGAGACTTTGAGATTGAAATATAATTTTTTTTATCATAATGGATAATATATAATTTTATTACTTTAATATTATTTTTGAACAATTTGATGAATTATTTTGATTTAAATGTGTTGAATTAAATTTTATATTTTATTTTATCTATTTTATTTGATTTTGTAATAATTTGTAATAGATTGTTTTTACATTTTTAAAAATTTTAATTATTCAATTAGTTTGAATTTTGTTTCAATTTAAAATTTTGAGTAATAAACGAGTAATTAAATTTTAGTTTGAATTATTTTATCTATTTCATTATTGAATCTATGCTTGTTCAATAATGAATCTGACACCAAATTCTTGCGAATATCAAGCATATGCAAAATATTGTTAGAGTCAGCTTCTTACTAGAAGTCATCTTTAGCACCACTTGTTCATCACCAAAAACTTCAAAAGTGGTAAAATTGCCCATAAACAATTTTTTCCCTTTCTTTGACTTGAAGGTAGAGAACATCTAATGATTTGACCATATATGCCTTATGACACTGGTATCAATCCACCATTCTTTTGAATTAGACCCAATCATATTCACTTATGATATCACAGTAGTAAAATTAATATTAGAAATTTCTTGAGTAATATTTTGCAAGAGATTTGCGTCATTGCTTTTTTTCTTCTTTAGAAGTTTGCAATCAAAAGCTTTATAGCCCATTTTATCATAATTAAAATATTTGCCTATGAATTTTTTTTCAGAAACTCCGCCTATGAATTTTTTTTCAGGCTTCTTGAATTTCTTCTTTTTGCTATTTTGTCTATATTCGATAATATTTACTTTAGCCTCAGAAGAATTCAACCCCCTCCTTTTTAAGCCTTTATTGTCTTTTTCAATTCGAAATCTAACAATTATCTTCTCAATATTCATTTTCTTTTGCTTATACTTAAGGTAATTTTTGAAATCCTTCCAGCCAGGGTAATTTTTCAATCATAGCAGCCACTTAAAAGATTTCACTCAAGTTCATTCCTTCAGCATGAATATCATGAAGAATAACTTGAAGCTCTTGAACTTGACTTACAACAGTCTTGGAATCCACCATTTTATAGTTTAGAAAATATCTCATTATAAATTTCTTGCCACCGGTATCC